>CM060334.1:5645701-5655701 GCA_030674155.1 Stramonita haemastoma
TCTGCTAAAAATGATGAAGATATGAAAGCAGCCAAGGAACAACAACAGCAACAACAACAGCAACAACAGACACAATGACAACTACAACAACAAAAATAGTAGTGGGCCATTTTGGGCTGGTGGGTAAAATGAAAAGATTTACAAAACTGCATACTACAGACTGGGTGTAAAAAAAAAAAGCACATGAGAGCTAATTCAAGAATTCTCAAATTTAATTTTTTTTTAAAGTACCCCTTTCCCTGCCTCCCCCCCCCCCATATACACACATAGTAGTGCAAACACACACACACACACACACACACACACACACACACACACACACCACACACATGCGCACACCGATAGCCTAGTAGTCAGAACATTTCACTGGCAATTTGACAACCGAAGTCGAGGAATTTTTTCTCCTGGAGTTAACATCAGTGCTGACTCCACTCTCCCAAAAGTGAAACCGAGGCCATGTGCGAAGAACGCAGAACATCTTGGGCACATGTTAAATCCTGTTCCGCTTTTTGTAAGAGTAGGCCATCGTGTGCCTGTGGGAACAGATGACAATATTTACAAAACTGCATACACACGGGATGAAAAAAAGCACATGATTGCTTATTCTGTTATCCTGGATATAGAAGAATAAATAAATAAATAAATAAATAAATAAATAAATAAATAAATAAATAAATAAACACCCAGGCATGGCACACATTTTCACTGCATGATGAAAACCCTGACAGTGGAAGGGAGACAACCTACTGGCTGTTCTATAGATGGGATCATCTTGTACAGTGAATAGCAGTAAAGTGTTATTCTGGCTTGTTGCTGCTGTTGTTGCTGCTGTTGTTGATATTGTTTTTTGTTGATTATGATGCCATTCAGCCTAACACTATGTGCATTAATCATTAAGAAAAAAGGGGGTTGACCCTGGCAAAATTCTGTAAAAAAACAACAAAAACACTCTGATAGGGAAACAAATACAGATGTATGTAGGAAATAAAATGGGTAGGCTCTGCACTGTGGCAAGCACTCTCCCCCGGGAGAGCAGCCCAAATTTCACGTAGAGAAATCCACTGTGACATAAAGGTGGTACAAAATACAAAAGTAGAGTGTAGGCAATAATTCTAACAAAACTTTGCTGTGCCTATATTAATAATTATAATAATGATTATCACAAACCCCTCCCCCCTCCCAAAAAAGGCCGTTTTTCTAAAAGATGTGACCAAACAGGCCAATTTAAGTCCAGTCCTACCCCATGTTTTGCACAGAAATAGAGCCCAGGCAGCAAAAGAGTAGAGTATTGTATGCATACACACTTTACCTGCTGTTTTTTTCTATGCATGGGCTGTACATGTGGCCACACCACAGCTGGGAAATGCCTTGAATCTTGCAAGTTTGTCCGATGGAAAGACAAAGGAAAGACAGTACAGTTTAGGGAATATAACAAAATCTTGTAGTACCCATATTTATAATAGTAATCATCATCATTACAACAACCACCTCCTAAAAACTAAGGCACGTTTTTCCAAAAGATGCAAGAAAACGGGCTTGTTTGTGTCCAATGTACCCTACTTTTTGCACAGTAACAGAGCCCATCACACCAGAGAGTAGGGTATTGTATGCATACACATTTCACCTGCATTTTTGGATATGCATGGCCCTGGACATATGGGGACACCACAGCTCTGAAAAGGCTTCAATCTAGCAAGTTTGTCGGAAAGAAAGGCCATACAGTGTAGGCAATGTAAAATAAACCTTGCAGTACATACGTTAATAATCATAATAACAATTATTAGAACACCCCTCTCCAAAAATAACCCCACGTTTTTCCTAAAGATGTGACAAAACTACCAGCGGTCTTGGCGCAGTAGTTAGTACCTTAGATTTTGGAATGGAAGGTCATGGGTTCGAGTCCCATAAGAGCCATAGGGATTTTTCAAACTTGGTGAGCTCCTACCCAGAGTGAGTGTGCTGTGGGCTCAGTGGGGAGACTGGGACCACACAGTCGAGCTTCATCCACTTTACAGATGTGAATTTGAGAGTGCTGCTCTAATTACCTGACCAACACTGCAGGTGTCTGTATCTCTTGTTGAAGCAGGGGTATATTATGACAGTAAGGATAGAGTACAACCTTGTCAAGTAGTCTCAAAGGGATAAACTTCCACAGCAGCATCATTATATCATCCCCATCACTATTGATCATCATGCAATAAATAAAATATTGCCTGTGATTCGGTGGCCTCCGTTGCTCTGATCTCATGGTGACCTCAGATTCGGTTTCCTCATACACTTCTGTGCCTGTGATGAGTTTGTGTCAACCTTTGGGCTGGAGGTTCCCGGGAGACAGCCGTTGGAGGAACTTGTAGTGGTTGCCACCTCAGGTGGATGACTCACTCAGTCTGGCTCTGCAAATGAGCTAATATTGTCGCTAGTAGGGGGCTTAGTAGGTGGTGTCCTGCCAATGTTAGATCAGAACAGGCACCACTGGACACCACCAAAGTATCTCAGCAGAAGTGCAGGGCCCCTCTGGCTGGTGGCCCCACAGCAGCCAAATATTGATGGGCTCCCTATGGACTGCCAATCCTGGAGATGAGACAATTTTGTTTGTTTAACCTTTGAATCATTATAAGCTTGCTTCCAAAATGTGGTTGCAGGAAATTTGGAAAAGAAGTAATTTGATTTGATTTGTTAGAGTAGCAACTGTATGGTAAAATAATATTATTGTGTTTGATCTGGATATTAATATTATTGTGTACCAGCTTCCAGATTATTTCAGTTCAGTGTTGTCTATCGATTGTAAGCCATCTGCTGATGCTGCTCTGATCAGTTTGTATGCATCCTACCTTTAATCTTAATAAACACAGATCTAAATGTAGTCATGCATAAGTGTGTGTGTGTGTGTGTGTGTGTGTGTGTGTGTGTGTGTGTGCGTGCGTGTGTGTGTGTGTGTGTGTGTGTGTGTGTGTGTGTGTGTGTGTGTGTGTGTGTGTGTGGTGTGTGTGTGTGTGTGTGTGTGTGTTGTGTATAAAGAGGGAAAGAGCTGGTATGTATCTGTAATTTTTTTTAGCACATTTTATTCATTTCGAGGATAATGGAATAAGCACTCATGTTCTTTTTTAAAATTTGTTTTACATCCAGTCCCTATGTGTATGCAGTTTTGTAAATTTTGTCATGTTCCCACTGGCACACAATACTCTTTTGCTAAGTGAAACAGGTTTTAGTGAGTGTGCAAGATGTTCTGGTTTAATCTCATCTGAAGGAGACATTTATTTATTTATTCTTTTATATCAAGGATTATGGTAAAAGGGCTCATGAGATTTTTTACATCCAATGCCTGTGTGTTTACAGTTTAAAAAATATTGTCATCTGTTCCCATTGGCACACAATGGCCTACTCTTTTGTAAAGTGGAACAGGATTTAACGTGTGCATTAGATGTTCTTTGTGCATTTGCACATGGGATCTCAGTTTACAGTCTCATCTGAACGACTTCTGGGGGAGACTGGAGTCTGAGACACGATTTTAACTCCGGGAAATGTCCCTTTAAATGCCCTTCAAACCCGAGTCTCAGATTGCAAGCCAATGTTCGACCACAAGGCTATCCCATCCCATGCCTGTGTGTGCATGCATGTGTAAAAGAGGGAAAGTGCAACAATATCTGTACATACATGCATGCATGCATGCATGCATGCGTGCGTGTGTGTGTGTGTGTGTGTGTGTGTGTGTGTGTGTGTTGTGTGTGTGTGTGTGTGTGTGTGTGTGTGTGTGTGTGTGTGTGTGTGTGTGTGTGTGAAACGTGCTTTTAGGTTTCTTTTTATTTATTCTGTTATTTTTAGGATAACCTAATAGGCACTGATGTGCTTTTTTACATGTAGTCCCTGTGTGTATACAGTTGCATACATTTTGTCATCCATTCCCAGCGGCACACAAAGGCCTGCTCTTATGAAAAGTTGAACAGGTCTTAACCTGTGCACAAGATGTTCTTCCTGCGTTCGCACATGGGACCTCAGTTTATGGTCTCATCCATAGTCTGTACATGCATGCATGCATGCGTGCGTGCGTGCTTGCGTGCGTGCGTGCGTGTGTGTGTGTGTGTGTGTGTGTGTGTGTGTGTGTGTGTGTGTGTGTGTGTGTGTGTGTGTCTGTGAGTGAGTCATCATTTAATGACTGCAGATTTCTTGGCTCATCTACAGACTAGTTGCCAATTTGTATACACACACTTTAAAAAACAAGCAGGCAATCAAACGAAAAAGAGGGGGGGGGGGGGGGCGAAACAGTGAGTGCAGTAAGACATGGAAGGGGGGGGGGACAGACAGGAGGAAGATGGAACAACTTGGGAGAGAGAGAGAGAGAGAGAGAGAGAGAGAGAGAGGGGAGAGAGAGAGAGAGAGAGAGGAGAGAGAGAGAGAGAGAGAGAGAGAGAGAGAGAGAGAGAGAGAGAGAGAGAGAGAGAGAGAGAGAAGAGAGAGGAAGAGAGAAGACAGAGAGGTGAGAGAGAGGATGAGAGGAGAGAGAGAGAGAGAGAGAGAGAATGAATTTTTATTTGGAGAAGAGGAGTAGAAGAGAGAGAGAGTAGATTGAATAGTGAGAGAGAGAGAGAGAGAGAGAGAGAGAGAGAGAGAGAGAGAGAGAGAGAGAGGGAGAAGAGAGAGAGAGAGGAGAGAGAGAGAGAGAGAGAGAGAGAGAGAGAGAGAGAGAGAGAGAGAGAGAGAGAGACAGGGACAGAAAGAAGAGAAAAACCAGAGAGAAAGGAGAGAACAGAGAGGAACAGACAGGAAAAGAGGAGAGAAGGATAAAGACCGAGGTTCACAGACAAAGAACAGCAGATAAAATTAGACAAGGTAAAACAAAGTTCATTTCTTTCATCAGCAAAGAACTGTAAAAATATACATTACATAAAAAAAAAAGTCGATTTTTTTCATCAGCAAAAACTAGTAAAAATAAACATGTGAATAAGAAACAAGAAGAGTTTATTTTCATCAGCAAAAAGAACTCAAAGTAATAAAACATGTTACAAATGAAAAAGTAGTATTATTACTAACTAAAAAAAAAGATGATAATAATAAGAATCAAAGACGAACAATGTCACTGTGTTTAGCCACAAAAAAAATTCCATAAAAAAATTTCATGATTTCAGGGACTGGTGTCACACACAGATGAAATCATATTCATAGACTTGGACAATACCAGAAAACAGATAGATGTCACACTTTTCTCTGTAGCACTACTCTTTTTGTGTGTGTGTGTGTGTGTGTGTGTGTGTGTGTGTGTGTGTGTGTGTGTGTGTGTGTGTGTGTGTGTGTGTGTGTGTGGTGTGTGTGTGTGTGTGTGTGTGTGTGTGTGTTTGTCCCCATGAAAGAGGCTTTCAGGCCCCTCGGACCCCAACTTTTGCAGGGTTACAGACCCCAAGGCAGCAAGGCAATATGACACTGTATGCATACACCCTCCCCTACAATCTTCCATGTGTGTGGCGCCGGACGTGTGGCGACACGGCAGCCCTCAAGAGCTGGGAAAGCTTGTTTGTCGCAAGGAAATCTTGTACAGTGTAGGCAACAAAAACAAGCAGGGCGCCACAATAATAATGACAATATACCCAAAAATCATGCGGCACAGCAAAGTGCAGGGTCCCCGCCGCATGCGCGCACACAAACGAACACACTGACAAACATCAAAGCGCGTGCGCTTTGCACGCACGCATACCAATTCCTTTACAAAAAAATGTGCGGTTTGGGTGCCAAGACGGGAACTAAAGAGCCCTTTTCAGGCCCGTCAGATCCCAACTTTTGCAGGGTTACAGACCCCAAGGCAGCAAGGCAACATGGCACTGTATGCATACAGCCCTTACCTACCATCTTCCCTGTGTGTGGCGCCGGACGTGTGGCGACACGGCAGCCCTCAAGAGCTGAGTAAGCTTGTTTGTCGCAAGGAAATCTTGTACAGTGTACGCAACAAAAAACAAGCAAGGCGCACAATGATAATGACAATATAGCACAAAATCATGCGGCACAGCAAAGTGCAGGGTCCCCCGCCACATGCACGCATACACACAAACACACTGACAAACACCAAACGCGCGTGCGCGTCACCCAACGCATACCCACCCCCTGCCAAAAAAGTGCGGTTTGGGGCAAAGACGGGACCCGAAGAGCCCTTTTCAGAACGACGGACCCCAACTTTTGCAGGGTTACAGATCCCAGGCAGCAAGGCAACATCGCACTGTGTGCATACACCCTTCCCTACCATCTTCCATGTGTGTGGCGCCGGACGTGTGGTGACAAGGCAGCCCTCAAGAGCTGAGTAAGCTGTTTGTTGCAAGGAAATCTTGTACAGTGTACGCAACAAATAATAAGAAAGGGCGCACAATAATAATGCAATATAGCACAAAATCATGCGGCACAGCAAAGTGCAGGGTCCCTGCCACATGCGCGCACCAACAACAAACACACTGACAAACACCAACGCGCGCGCGCGTGCCGCCAACGCATACCCACCCCCCTGCCAAAAAGGTGCGGTTTGGGCAAAGACGGGACCCGAAGAACCCTTTTCAGCCGTCGGACCCTAACTTTTGCAGGGTTACAGACCCCAGGCAGCAAGGCAACATGCACTGTATGCATACACCCTCCCCTACATCTTCCATGTGTGTGGCGCCGGACGTGTGGCGACACGGCAGCCCTCAAGAGCTGAGTAAACTTGTTTGTCGCAATGAAATCTTGTACAGTGTACGCAACAAAAAACAAGTAGGGCGCACAATAATAATGACAATATACCCAAAATCATAAGGCACAGCAAAGTGCAGGGTCCCCACCACATGCGCGCACACAAACAAACACACTGACAAACACCAACGCGCGCGCGCGTGTGCCGAACCCATACCCACCCCCCTTCCAAAAAGGTGCGGTTTGGGGCCAAGACGGGACCCAAAGAGCCCTTTTCAGGCCCGTCAGGACCCCAACTTTTGCAGGGTTACAGGCCCCAAGGCAGCAAGGCAATTTGGCACTGTATGCATACACCCTCCCCTACCAATCTTCCCTGTGTGTGGCGCCGGACGTGTGGCGAGACGGCAGCCCTCAAGCGCTGAGAAAGCTTGTTTGTTGCAAGAAATCTTGTACAGTGTACGCAACAAAAAAAGCAGGGGGCACAATAATAATGCCAATATACCACACAATCATCGGCACAGCAAAGTGCAGGGCCCCCCACATGCGCGCACACAAACAAACACACTGACAAACACTCAACGCGCGTGTGCGTGCCCCAACGCATACCCACCCCCCTGCCAAAAAGGTGCAGTTTGGGGCCAAGACGGGACCCGAAGAGCCCTTTTCAGGCCCGTCGGACCCCAACTTTTGCAGGGTTACAGACCCCAAGGCAGCAAGGCAATTATGACACTGTATGCATACACCCTCCCCTACCATCTTCCCTGTGTGTGGCGCCGGACGTGTGGCGAACGGCAGCCCTCAAGAGCTGAGAAAGCTTGTTTGTTGTAAGGAAATCTTGTACAGTGTACCGCGCAGCGCGGTGTGCGCGCATGCAATACCACCCTCCACACCGAAAAAGGTGCCGTTTGAGCACGGATGCCAGTCCAAGAGCGTTTCCAGACCCGTCCAGCACCCACTTTTGCACGTAAAAGACCCACACTGCACAAGACATATTGTACTGTAATGCATACACTCTCTCCCACCATGCGTTGGGGCCAAGACGGGACCCGAAGAGCCCTTTTCAGGCCCGTCGGACCCCAACTTTTGCAGGTTACCAGACCCAAGGCAGCAAGGCAATATGACACGTATGCATACACCCTCCTACCATCTCCCTGTGTGTGCGCCGGACGTGTGGCGACACGCACCCTCAAGAGCTGAGAAAGCTTGTTTGTGTAAGAAATCTTGTACATGTACCAGCGCGCGCGTGCGTGCGCGCATGCATACCCACCCTCCACCCGAAAAAGGTGCCGTTTTGAGCACGGATGCCATCCAAAGAGCCGTTTTCAGACCCGTCCAGCCCCGACTTTTGCACGGTAAAAGACCCCACTGCACCAAGACAATATTGTACTGTATGCATACACTCTCTCCCACCATCTTGGGTGTGGCGTCGGATTTGTGGCGACAGGAGAGCCCCGAAGAGCTAAGAAAGCTAGTTTGTGTCAAGGAAAGCTGGCATGGGTACGCGACAAAAAACAAGCATTGGGCAAAGGAATATTGACAATATACAGCAATATGATGCACCAGGGAAACTGGAGGGTCGCTGCCACATGCGCGCACACAAACAAACACACTGATAAAAACCAGCGCGCGCGCGTGTGCGCGCATGTATACCCCACCCCCCGCCCGAAAAAGGTGCCGTTTTGAGCACGGATGCCATCCAAAGAGCCGTTTTCAGCCCCGTCCAGCCCCGACTTTTGCACGGTAAAAGACCCCCACGGCACCAAGACAATATCGTACTGTATGTATACATTCTCTCCCACCATCTTGGATAGGTGTGGAGTCGGATTTGTGGCGACAGGAGAGCCCCGAAGAGCTAAGAAAGCTAGTTTGTGTCAAGGAAAGCTGGCATGGGTACGCGACAAAAAACAAGCATTGGGCAAAGGAATATTGACAATATACAGCAATATGATGCACCAGGGCAAACTGGAGGGTCGCCGTCATATGCGCGCACACAAACAAACACACTGATAAAAACCAGCGCGCGCGCGCGTGCGCTAACGCATACCCACCCCTCGCCCGAAAAAGGTGCCGTTTTGAGCACAGATGCCAGCCAAAAAGCCGTTTTTAGCCCCGTCCAGCCCCGACTTTTGCACGGTAAAAGACCCCACGGCACCGAAAACGACTCTTTGGGTCCCGTCTTTGCCCCAAACCGCACATTTTTTGCCGGGGGGTGGCTATGCGTGCGCGCACGCGCACGCGCGCAGGTGTTTGTCAGTGTGTTTGTTTGTGTGCGTGCATGTGGAGGGGACCCTGCACATGGCCCTGGTGTATGATATTGCTGTATATTGTCATCATTATTGTGCGCTCTGCTTGGTTTTTGTTGCGTACACCCTAGCAGATTTCCTTGAAAGAAACTAGCTTTCTCAGCTCTTGAGGGCCGCGGAGTCGCCACTAGCCCGGCGCCACACACCTGGAAAATGGTGGGACAGGGTGTATGTATACAGTGCTATAATTTATTGTCTTGGTGCCTTGGGGTCTGTTACCGTGCAAATTTAGGGTAGGACGGCTGAACGACTCTTGGGTCCGTCTTTGCCCAAGCCGCACATTTTTGGCCGGGTGCTGGGTATGCATGCGCGCACGCGCACGCGCGCAGGTGTTTGTCAGTGTGTTTGTTTGTGTGCGCGCATGTGGAGGGGACCCTGCGCTTAGCCGTGGTGCATGATATTGATGTATAAATATGTTTATTATTGTGCGCCCTGCTTGGTTTTTTTTGCGTATACCCTAGCAGATTTCTTTGCAAGAAACTAGCTTTCTCAGCTCTTGAGGGCCGCGGAGTCGCCACGAGTCCGGCGCCACAAACCTGGAAGATGGTGGGAGAGGGTTTATGCATACAGTGCCATATTGTCTTGGTGCCTTGGGGTTTATAACCGTGTAAAAGTTGGGGTAGGACGGGCCTGAAAACGACTCTATGGGTCCTGTCTTTGCCCCAAACCGCATATTTTTGACCGGGGGGGTGGGTATGCGTGCGCGCACGTGCACGCGCGCAGGTGTTTGTCAGTGTGTTTGTTTGTATGCACGCATGTGGAGGGGACCCTACGCTTGGCTGTGGTGCATGATATTGCTGTATATTGTCATTATTATTGTGCGCCCTGCTTGGTTTTTGTTGCGCACACACTAGCAGATTTCTTTGCAAGAAACTAGCTTTCTCAGCTCTTGAGGGCCGCGGAGTCGCCACGAGTCCGGCGCCACACACCTGGAAAATTGTTGGAAATGGTGTATGCATACAGTTCCATATTGTCTTGGTGCCTTGGTGTCTGTAACCGTGCAAAAGTTGGGTAGGACGGGCCTGAAAATGACTCTATGGGTCCCGTCTTTGCCC
>CM060334.1:5657898-5669961 GCA_030674155.1 Stramonita haemastoma
TTTTAAAAAAAAAACATTTTGCACAGTTTTTAGCCAGAGCATTGCAGTTTTATGTCAGTTTGTTTGTGCATGGTGAATGTTAGGGAAAAAAACATTAACAATGGTGGTGTATTGTTACATTCCAGCTTTGCTGATTTGGGTTTTTGGCTCGAAGAAGTTTTATCTTTTGGATAAGATTTTCCAATTGCAAGTATTACTGCTTTAAAAGTTGGTTGCTGGTTTGGCTGGTAACTCTTCAAAATCACTCGCAAGTTGACCCAATCAAATTACTTTTAGCTTTAAAGTTTTTATCGCCCGTTTTTGTGGAAAATATCAAATTTGAATTGCACATTTAACCAGTCTGCCCTTCATACTGCCTCAGTGAACAAAAATTACTGTACCAATGGCCGACAATCAGATCTGAGTTTATCTACCTCCTGGAACCAAGAAACAGTCTGACCTTCACAGTCAGGAAAATACGGAGGAAAATGCATTTCAATGATTACATTGTGATTGTGAAACGCGTGCGGCGATTGGTCTGGTTGTCATGTATTGGATCTTAAAAGAAGAGAATGAACATGCCAGATTCATCTGCTGTGAAGAAGGGTGCATCAGTAGTGAAAAGAACAGTTACCAAAATGGTTTGAAATGCAAATTACTGCGCACTATTGCAACCTTACTGTTACTAAACATTTTGTTTGTCTTCGTTTAACTGAGCAACACATAATCGGTTAAACTATTTACCTTATATATTTTTTTAATTAAAAAAAAACCCTATGGTTTATCATTGTTCTTTTTAGTGGAAAGACCGCTTTACTCTGTTTTTGTTCAGTTCATGTCTTTCACAGGAATTAACTTTATTTGCTTGCGCTTAAGACTTTGCTCAAAATTTTTGGTTTTGTTGCTGTTTTTGGTGCTTTCTGAATTTCTTTTTTTTGCTTTTCTTTCCGTTGGTTTTGCTACTTCTATTTTTTCTGATTCAGTTTTGATTGAGTTGTTTTGAGCCAGATCTCTAAAGTCTTGTCTTTTAGTACCGTTCTAGTGTTAACAGATTTTTGCATGACATAACTGTTAAATAATATTTCTACATGTATCGGCAATGTATTTACTCCTGACATATTTCCAGCTCAAGATGGAGCCATACCATACCCTACCATACCATACCATACCCTACCATACCCTACCATACCGTACCGTACCGTACCGTACCATACCCTACCATACCATGCCATGCCATACCATACCATACCATGCCATACCATACCATACTATACCATACCCTACCATACCCTACTATACCCTACCATACCATACCCTACCCTACCCTACCATACCATACCCTACCCTACCATACGATATTGTTTATAGCCCTACTGATCATGAAAGCCATATCACGGCTGTCACCTCATTCAGTTTCAGTGGCTCCAATAACTTTCAACTTTATTTTCAAAACAGCATCTCCTAATACCTTCAAATATCCAGCACCATCCATCTGAAAAAACCCCAAAACACTAAATGAAAAAAATAGAAAAAAGACAGAAAAAAAGGAAAAAAACAAAACAACACTAAAGGACGCATTACCTAAACTATTTCATTCATTAAGGCTAAAACAAGAAAGATGGAGGAATATCATGACTGCAATAGTGCCAGAAAATAGCTTTTGTTTTAGTGATGCCAAAGAGATAGTTTAGATTTTTGTGATTTAAAAAATAGCTTTGGTTTTAGTAATGCGAAAAATAGCTTTGATTTTTTAGTGACACAAAGAAATAGCTTAGATTTTAGTGATGCGAAAAAGCAGCTGTGGTTTTAGTGATGTGAAAAAATAGCTTTAATTTTAGTGATTCAAAAAATAGCTTTAGTTTTTAGTGATGTGGAAACAGATAGCTTTGATTTGAGTGGTGCCCAAAAACAGTATTGGGTTTGGTGCAAACATAATCATTGTAAAAAAAAAACTTTTAAATTTTGGTTCTTCTACGCAATGACCATTTTTTAAACCTTCCATATATCTATCTAAAGATGAAAGAAAATGACTGGTGGGCTGAATAATGATGTTTGTTAGTGACTCCCGAAAGTAGCTTTAGTTCTACAGTAAACAGCTTTGAAATGATATAACTAAACTTTCACTCGTACACACAACAGCAATGTTATTTACACCTGCCATATTTCTTGCGAAAGGTGAAAGGAACCTGTTATTGTAGTGGGTTATGCTATACAGAGTATTTATTTTTTAAAAAGATGATGTTATTGACAATTCCATGACAACATGACAATGTTCTCTCCTGTTCTGAATGGGATATTATGATTATTATTTTGGAAATGGTGCATCACATGATTGAAGTCGTGATTTTATCAAATGTATGTTTCTTGATTGTTAAAAAAAAGTATGAAAAAATATATTGTGGAAAGTCTTTTTGTAATTGTAGAATGCATGATGTGCATGTGGTTTTTTGTTGGTGTGCTTGTAACACACGCACGCACGCACGCACCACACACAAAAACACACACACAATCACAAACCACACACACACACACACACACACACGCCACACACACAGCCACACACACACACACACACACACCCATCACAAGCCACACTTCACCACACCATTGCAGACAACATCAAATTATACGACCCTCGATTTATATGTCTGCAAATGTATAACGATTGTGCATATAGAATTATATGGATCTCAAGGATAAGAACTGGGTTTTATTATTTGTGTACTGAGTTGCCTTAGATAAGATAATATCACTCATTTATTTATTATTCATTTATTCCGAGGAAAACGGAAAAAGCATTCATGTGCTTTTTTACATCCAGTTCCTGTGTGTATGCAGTTTTGTAAATTTTGTCATCTGTTCCCACTGGCACACAATGGGCTACTCTTCCGTAAAGCGGAACAGGTTTTAGCTTGTGCGCAAGATGTTCTGCGTTCGTTGACACACGGGCTTTAATTCATAGTCTCATCCGAAGGACTTTTGGGGAGAGTGTAGTCTGCACTGATGTTAACTCCAGGAGAAAATATCCCCTCGAACGGGAATCGAACCGGGGTCGTCAGATTGCGAGCGCAATGTTCTGACCACTAGGCTATCCCGTCCCCCCTTAGTCGGTGACAAAGAGATAGTAAACTTGTCCGAGTCAGACACGAACACAGATTGGTGGCAGAACATTCAGGGAACAAAGTGTACACACTGGCAGCTTTACAACACAGGCAGCTATTCTGTTGCCACTGTAGGCCCTCCTGTCCTCTCTTTTTCCTACTTGCCTTTTATTCTAGTGGAAGGTTTGAAACTAAAGAGCAGAGAGGCGATTGCTCCAGGTCTATTGCAATTTACCTTTCTTTTCTTTTAGCAATTTACCTTTCATTTTTTCGAAATGAGTGCTGTTCCTCCAACTTTTTCAAACCAATGTTTCTTTTTTTTTTGTACTTGAAATGATGAGTAAGTGCTGAATGTTCGGCAGTCATAGTTTAACTAGAAATACCTCTGTGTGTGTGTGTGTGTGTGTGTGTGTGTGTGTGTGTGTGTGTGTGTGTGTGTGTGTGTGTGTGTACTTGGTGTTTAGACCAACCCTGTAAAGTTCAAGTTTTTTTTTAAAAACATGTTCTTGACACAAACTTATGTAAAGTAAAACTAAAGTAGTCGTAAAAAAAACCTCCGATAATTTGACAGTCTAGAAATGTATACACTACAAAGGTTGGCACCGAATCAAAATAATAAAAGGACTTGCGACACGCTGCACTAGTCAGCACTTGTAATTTATGGGGTTCTTGTGTTTAGACAACAATATTGCAATCCCGTGGCCCTCCAAAGATATCAGCAAAAGTGTCTAAAAATGTTGACAAATCAGCAACTTCAATGAATAATACATCTAATGAATCTGCACTTCTTTTTCTTCCTGGGTCTTTAGGATCAAAGGATGGGAGACAAATCAACACAATACATAGATATATAGATATATATATATATAGAGAGAGAGAGAGAGAGAGAGAGAGAGAGAGAGAGAGAGAGAGAGAGAGAGAGAGAGAGAGATTTCATGTGAGCTGTCAATTTCATGTGTATGTAAACCCCAAAATTCGAACCATGATATTATTCCAGGTACAAGCATACAAGCTGAAAGAACTGGCCGTTATTTGACACCTTCCCTCCTCCCTGATGAAAGAAATCTTCCTATTTCAGATCCAATAATGACACCGGAAAAAACAGCAGTGGATGAAAGTGCCTGGAAATAAAGGAGGCGTGTTTTTTCTGATGAGTTCATTGGACATTGATGGCCATCTTGGTGCTGTTTGACATGTGATTCTTCTCCCTTACAGTCGATACATCATACTATAGTCTAGGCTTGAGGAATGCATCTGATCCAACCATACTCTTTACTCTCTCCCTGCTTGTTGTTCGTTTGTTCGTTCTCTCTCTCTCTGTCTCTCTCTGTCTCTCTGTCTCTGTCTCTCTGTCTGTCTGTCTGTCTGTCTCTGTCTGTCTGTCTCTCTCTGTCTCTGTCTGTATGTCTGTCTGTCTGTCTGTCTCTCTCTCTCTCTTATCTCTCTCTCTCTCTCTCTCTCTCTCTCTCTCTCTCTCTCTCTCTCGATGACTGATTATTCCCCCAAACAGCAATAGTCTGTTTGTACCTGTCTCATTATACAGTGTGTACACAGCTTTACCCTCAGAGTTAGTTCCGTCCCTGCTCTGATGACGAATGAACAAGCTGTTTAACTGACTGGTTTGTGTACAGAATCCATGTGTGTGTGTGTCTGTCTGTCTGTCTGTCTGTCTGTCTGTCTGTCTATCTGTGTGTGTGTGTGTGTGTGTGTGTGTGTGTGTGTGTGTGAGAGAGAGAGAGAGAGAGAGAGAGAGAGAGTTTTTTTAATCCATGAAATTAGTACTCCTCCAAAAACAGTTTATATTCATGGTCAATAACTGAATATAGATGTAAAAAAAAAAACCCACCTGTAGCAGTCTGTGTAGGTGTTACCATAAATATATCTTCTCTCTCTCTCTCTCTCTCTCTCTCTCTCTCTCTCTCTCTCTCTCTCTCTCTCTCTCTCTCCTCTCTCTATATATATATATATATGTGTGTGTGTATGTGTGTGTGTGTGTGTGTGTGTGTTCTGAATTCCTCACTTCCTTTCTGATCTTTGCTCTGTTTTCCCCCCCAGTTTTCTAACTGTCCATGTTCTGCCATCATTGTTCATCACCTTTTCTTTCTTCTCTCTCTTTTTTTTTTTAGGCAAGCTCGTTTTCTGTATGTTTTTTTTACCCGGAATTCGTGACGTTAACATGTGCTGGTGTTGTGTCCAGACTTTTTGGCTGGCAAAATGTACAAGAAAAGAAAGAAGGGCATAAAGTATCGTTTGCGCAGTGTTAGTCATGTACTCTTTTGAGCTTTTTAGGCTAGAATGTTTCTTTGATCTCTGTGAATGCACGTTATACGATTGTTATGGTGATTATTTTGGGACCCGTTTGCAGGTCTGACACTTTCAACACACGTCATTTTCTATCCCCCTTAATGAATTGACTTGATCGTATCATGATATCCCAACAATTGTTTTTTCTAGATTGGCGGAAATTGATGAAATAACAAGTTTGATAGTTTTCACAAGGATTGTTGTTATTTAATTTCAAAGAGTATATTGTGACAGTTAGTTGTGCAGTGACCGGTGTATAACAAATTGATACCATTGACAAGGCTAGGGGGTTTGGGGTATTTAAAAGACTGTGTGACAGTTGTACAAAGATTTGTGCTGAGGAATATTGAGATCATTTACACATTTGTTTTTCCTCATTTTTCAGACTGATTTATGACAGTTCGGCAGAAACTGGTTGTTAACTAAGGGACACAATAATTACGCGGGGCTAATTATTTCCCTTGATGACCTGTCTTGTGATTGTATGGAGATTGGCGTTTAGCCTTTTGACCAGGTCTTGCATCACACCTTAGAGCCTTTTTTGGTGACATTTCTGATCAGCCTTAGTCATCGGCTGCATAAAAAACAACATTAACATCAACATGTAGTTAAGTTGTTAACTATGAATGCAAAACAAGAGACAGACAGACAGACAGACAGAGCAAGAGAGAGAGAGAGACAGAGCAAGAGAGAGAGACAGACAGACAGACAGACAGAGCAAGAGAGACAGACAGACAGACAGACAGACAGAGCAAGAGAGAGACAGACAGACAGACAGACAGAGCAAGAGAGAGAGACAGACAGACAGACAGACAGACAGAGCAAGAGCGAGAGAGAGAGAGAGAGCAGGCACCCAGTTCTATGTTGCAGTTGTTGTTTTCGTGTTTTCTTCCTCCTTGCTGAGTACTGGCTGTGATTGGCATCAGACCTAATGACACCTAGCCAGCACTGTAGCCTGGCTATCTTTGGAGCCCTCCCTCCCTCCCTCCCTGCCTCCCTGTTTGCACCTGTCCAATTATCCCTCACAGAGGCCTGTGACGTGGCTGCACACCCTTGATGACGACTAACGAACACTGTCACCCATCGATCGTCTGCCTCCTTGCCTCCCTCCCTCCCTGCCTGTGTGCCTGTTGGCCGGCCATAGGAAAAGCATGTGAACGCTGCCATGTGTTGGCAGTTGTGCCCTGTGCTCTTGGTGCTGGTCTGGGTCTGGGTCTTGTTGTTGGTCTTGTTGGTCTCCCGCTTTTGCTTACAGAGGTTAGGAGTTCATCTTGTTTTCTGTTTCAGGCATTCTCTCTCTCTCTCTCTCTCTCTCTCTCCCTCTCTCTCTCTCTCTCTCTCTCTCTCTCTCTCTCTCTCTCTCTCTCTCTCTCCTCTCTCTCTCTCTCTCTCTCTCTTCTCTCTCTCTCTCTCTCTCTCTCTGAACATCTTGCGCACACGTTAAATCCTGTTCCGCTTTTCGTAAGAGTAGGCCATCATGTGCAGTTGCGAACAGATGACATTCACAAAATTGCATACACACGGGGATTGGATGTAAAAAAGCACATTAGTGCTTATCCCATTATCCTCGATATAAAAGAATCAATCTCTCTCTCTATCTCTCTGTCTCTGTCTCTGTCTCTCTCTCTCTCTCTCTCTCTCTCTCTCTCTCTCCATATTTTGTTCTCCCCTCCTATCTACCCCCCCTCCTCTGCAACCCCACCCCCACCCCCACCCCCCACCTACCAAGAAAGAGGACATTTTGATAGCGTGTACTTGCACAGTGAAAGAAAGTTTCGTTTTCGACTGTAAACACCATCGCTTTTCAAGTCAATTGTTGAAGCAGACATGAGTGTTGGCTCCTAGCCTCTGAACTAGCAGCCAGGATTGGTGGTAAGGTCTTCGCTTCACTTGACAGCGTGGGTGGGGCTGGTAGGTTTTGATGGCGCCATTTCATGGCTGCTTCCAGACTGAAGGGGCAATAGCAGTTTGGCTGTACTTTGGTTTTCAGTGCCTGGTCCTCTGTGAGGTGCCTCTCTTGCTGTTTCCTCTCCGCTCATTCCCATCTCCTCCCCCACAACGACGTCACGTCTTAGCTTGTCATGTTGTGTCATCAATGACGTCAGGAGTTCACAGAAAGCTTAGCAGTGTTCAGGCACCGGAAAGGTCCTTCACTGCTTCTGCGTCACTTTAGAGGTGCCCGTTCTGACCTAGCACATTCAGCACTCCGCACACTAAGCCTTTTAACCTCCATAGAAAAGAACAAAACAAAAAAAATGATTTTTTTTTACCGACGTCAATAGTGCAATAATGGCTCAGTCACGGAGCCAGACTGAATGAGATTTCTAAAAGTTCCAGTCAAATTAATGTGGGTCTGAATCACTTCCATCAAGGATTTAGGAACGGACATATTTCTGTTACGTTTCATGCAACGTTATATTATTGATTCTTTTTGTAACATCTCTCTCTCTCTCTCTCTCTCTCTCCTCTCTCTCTCTCTCTCTCTCTCTCTCTCACATGGGTATCTGATTGTCATTTTTAACCGGTGTGAATTCTTTTTTACAGGTGTGATTGTGTTCTAAGTTTTGTATCTGAAAGGTGTTTAGCCTCCAGGGACCAATGTATGTCACAGAGGTTGTTCATGCCGTGGGAAATAATAGGGAAGAGGGAGGAAGAGGGGGAATGAAAATTAAATTCTTTTTGTGTACATTTGTCAAGCATTTTGAGCAGGTCTTAAGGAAATGCAAGATATAGAATGAGGAGGATGAGGTGGAGGTAGAGGATGAGCCTAATTACGCAACACACACGAACGTGTATAGGGATGTTTCACTCTGTCTCTGTCTGTCTGTCTGTCTGTCTCTCTCTCTCTCTCTCTCTCTCTCTCTCTCTCCTACCCTCTGTCACACACACACACACACACACACACACACACACACACACACACATTTCATTCATGGAGAGGGACAAAAAAAACCCAGGGTGTGTAGGAGGGGGTATGCTAAAAAAAAAACAGAAAAAAGAAGCACATTGCTCGTTTGGAAATACAGCCTCCTATGGCTGTTCACATAGAACGGGTGACAAACAAGAACTAGTGCAAGGCCGTTCACTACAGCAGTGATGGATCCCCTCTCTATGGCGTCATTACAGACCTGTACACACACACCCCACCACCCCGCCCCCGTCCTGCGCATCATCAGAAAGAGCGCCAGCACGCATGTGCTACAGCAGCAGTCCAATGTGTACGCGTGATTAGGCCCGGTAATCAGGATAATCACAAAACGGACAGAAATAGACGGCCGAGATACTGATTATCGTTGAGTTAGTTAATCATGTCTTTGCTTGACGCTGTTGTTGCCCTGGGAATGGTGAAATCACTGCCTAATACAGGAAATATGAGAGAGAGAAGATTACACACACATACACACACAGAGGGGAGAGACAGTGAGAGAGAGAGAGAGAGAGAGAGAGAGGTGTAGCGTGGTTCATCCACTATTCTTACCAGCTCTACACACTGATATTGAAGATTTGACTACTAAGCCAAAGCCGATCGTATTTTCTTGTTTTTGTTTTTTCGTTTGTTTGCTTTATGTTTTTACACCAGCCCTACCTGGAGTTGAAATTGGAAATGAAGCCATCCCTTTGATCCCATGGCCACAGCTGGAGATAACCGCACACCTGGAGGCATGCCTACAGCCAGCTGTCTTGTGCAGAAGAAGGGTCAGTTTGGCGTCCAAGTTCTTGGTAAAGAAAAACCAAAGCTAGGCGTTTAGAGCAGGTCGACTGGCTGCTGGTGGGTGCCTTGTTTCTGGATAGAATGCCTTCATACCATTGCCATAGCTAGCTGTGGAAAATGTGTACAAGGAAATCAGGTAAATGACAGCTACGTTGAAGGGGGAGCCAGTTTGAGATCAGATACCCAAGTTTAGAAGAAAAAAAAAGTGTGCCCCCTCCAAAAAAATTGCGCTTAGCCTGAGACCCCCGGATTACCGACACTGAATATCTCAACTCTTTGATAAGAAAGTAGTTATCCCCGAAGACAGAATGTGGCTTCTTTAATGGTGGGTAAAAACGGTCGCATGTGCAAATTTTAGTTTGGTAAATATCGGAGCTCTTGCCGAGGAAAAACCCAGAAAACGTTCGGAAAAAAAAAAGGCCAAGTTGTCAGTTGAGTTGCCTTTCTGCTTCCCGTAGACATTACGAAAAGCAAAATTTGGCCTTAGTTGTTTTAATTTTCAAACTGAAAACTGTTAATGTCAACATTTTTGCGTCACCGGTTCAAAAGTAGTTTTCTTCTTCCTCAGATTGTCTCCCAGTTTCTCCTGACGGTGTCTTCTTCAGAACAAAAGTGAGGCGTGTGCTGCTTTATCTATAGTAGTATGCCATCCTTCAATGTCCAAATGTCTGTCTATCTATGATCACAAACAGATCGGTACTTTTTGAGAGTTAGCCACAAGGGGGGGGGGGGGGGGGTGTTAAATGGAGAGAGAGAGAGAGAGAGAGAGAGAGAGAGAGAGAGAGAGAGAGAGAGAGAGAAAAACAAAAATTCAATTAGAAAAAAGAAATAAAAAAGCAGCCTCTTTCTTTGTTGCGCTCTAACAATGATGATGATGATAATAATAATAATAATAATAACAGTGATAATTATATATGAAATTATATAGCGCTAAATTTTGTAAAGCAAACAAATTGAAGCCCTTGCATTCAAATCAAGCAAACATGCACACATACGCCCCCCCCCCCCCAGCAACACACACACACACACACACACACACACACACACACACACACACACACACGATACGCAAGGTGGAGATGGAGGAGACTGAATGAAAACTAGGAACAGATGTGGGGTGTAATGATGGAGGAAGATCCTACTTATTTCATTTTCTGTAATCGCATTTTTTTTTCTTGTTTATTTTTTTTTCTGTTAATGCAAGATGCTATTCTGCACGTAGCGGACAGACAGCCAATCCATCTGAAGAAGACACTGGTCATATTGTCGATCAATCAGGAGGAAAATTCCCCCATCACCCTTCCTGCTTTCTGCAAGCCACATGATGGAGTGTGCGTAAATAATGCATTCCTCTCGCTTCAGCACAACCACGATAGGACAGGGTTTTATCCCATTGTTGTAAACCATAGGCATCTGTACCCGTCTTCCTGATTTGAAGCGAGCAGTAAAAGTGCCTTGTTAGCATGAGAAGTTTATTTAGTATGAAGTACAAGACAGAACGGGATGGGGGTGGAGGCACAGGGGGAAGACTTGTCAGTGATAAAAAAAAAAAAAAACCACTAGACTCGTGATTTGTAGAAAACTGTGGACGAGAGTTGGAGTCTCTTCTTGCCAGTGTGTGCCAGGGGATGTGGGATTTTTTCCATGGAGCTAACTAACATTGATTGCCATTCCTCTCCCCAGAATGTTTTGGGAATAAAATTGAAACTGAGGTTTCCTTTGCTTGCGAATGTAGGCCTACAAAATTGTTGTACACAGGTTAAAAACCCATCCATTTTCGTTAGAGAGTTCCTTAGTTATGGCCGATGGTATGGACAATATGAGCATACGTAGCGCGCAGTTTTGGCACCGGTGAAAAGTCTGAATGATGATCGTTGAGTGTTAGTGCTTTACAGTATTCTTATCCGGACATAAATCCCCAGGACAAATAAGACTTGCAATGTACGGGGTTTGCAGTGCTGTCGCAGGTGGTGTGTGTGTGTGTGTGTGTGTGTGTGTGTGTGTGTGTGTGTGTGTGTTTGTGTGTGTGTGTGTGTGTGTGTGTGTGTGTGTGTGTGTGTGTGTGTGTGTGTGTGTGTGTGTGTGTGCTCGTGCGTTGCGCGCACGCACGCACGTATGTAATACTATTCTCCTTGTTATTACTTGTGCTGAATGATCTTTTTATTTAAATAAAAACCTGCAGATAGTGATCGGCCTAAAGGACAGAGAAGAAGAAGAAGAGGAAAAGGAAGATTAAAAGAAGAAGATACAGAAGAAGATACAGAATTAGAAGAAGAAGACGGAGAAAATAAAGAAGAAGAGGAGGAGGAGAAAATAAAGAAGAAGAAGAAGAAGAAACAGAAGAAGAAGAAAAAGACAATCAATCTTAGAAGGAAATGTTTCAATTATTTTTGCCTGCTGGAGGGAGACGAATGATGGAGTGTGTGTAAATAATTCATTTTCCTATCTCCAGCAGAACAGTGTTGTGATGGGGTTTTATCTGTGGGTTACAAACAAACACGAGGAATGTGGCTCTGTGTTTAGGCTAGCTTCCCCAAGGTGAGTCTTCCAATGGCCAGATAAATCACGCAGCCAATTAGGAGGAGGAGGACACTGCTAGCTGGATGAAACCAGTTGTTTATGGGGGCCTAAGTTGTGAGGTTATTTAAGAGAGGAGAAATGGGCAGAAGAGTCTGCTAGTTAGGGTTGATTTTAGGATATGCATTCACTGGAGTGCGATAAGAAAAGAACACTTTAAACAATGAACTGGTTGAAATTTCACATCGGCCTTAGGCCAAAAAAAAATAAAAACATAGAAGGGGGAAAATGGTATAATAGCACCCGCCTGTATTCTTTTTAAACGCTCGTTAACTTAAGCTTCTATACATCTTATACCCACTACAGTTCAAGTCTGCAGAAAAGTTGCTTAACCACAGAAATTAAAATTTCACTTTTACGTAAGTGATGTGAAAAGAGAGAGAGGAGAGA
>CM060334.1:5670061-5672561 GCA_030674155.1 Stramonita haemastoma
GTGTGTTTGTTTTGTTTTCCCCGGGGCCCTTGTGCCCCACCGCGCGAAGAGCGTCTTTTTTCCTCGAGGGGTCTCTCGGTGTAAAACTTGTCTGATTGACAGAGCTACCCCAGTTTGTGTCGGAGTCATTTTTGTGGGATTCGGCCCAAGGGGCCCCAGCTCCCCTACCCCCATTGCTTCATGGGGGGGGTTTTTTTTTTGAATGAGGGAACATGGGGGGCGGGGGGGAAAAACCCCTGAAAAAAAAAACCCTGAATTCAAAAAACAAAAACAGAATTTAGACTCCGAGAACAGAGCCCCCCAGAAAATAAGAAAAACACACAGACAAAAACCCCACGCTACGCGCACATACACACAACACACGTGCAGACACCAACCCCCCTTTTTAATTAACACACACACATACACCCCAGGGGGGCAGGCACGCACGCCCGCACGCACATACACGCACCCCGGGAAAATAAAACCACGCAAACGCCCGCACGCACCCCGCACAAAAACGCCCCCCCCCCCCCCCCCACCCAACACAACACCCCAACACACACCAAAAAACACCACAACGGGGACGGAAACCCTAGGGGCCCCTAAAAACTTGCGCTGGAATTTAAAAAAACCACCCCGGTTTCGATTCCAAATCGAGGAGATTTTTTCCCCCCGGGGGTTAACAAAAAGCGGCAAAACCTCCCCCGGGCCCCAAAAAAAGTCATTTGGATGAGACTTTAAACCGGGGCCCCCGGGTTGCGAACGCACACAGAACATTTTCCCCGCACACTTTAAAAAACCCCTTTTCCGTTTTTCGTAAGAATGGCCCCCATCGCGCCCCGGGGGGAAAAAAATGACATTTTAAAAACCCCGCTACACACGGGGACGGGAAAAGTAAAAAAAGCCCCCAAAGGCTTATTCCATTACCCTTTTGGGTATAAAAGAAAAAATTTTAAAAACAAATCAAATAAAATCAAAATCTAAAAACACACACAACACAAAAACACACACCACCACACACACACACACACACACAAAACACCCAAACCACAAAACACACACACAACAATACACACCGAAAAAGAAACATGTGCAAAAAACAGCAAAAAAGAACAATCCCCCAAAACCCCAAAACCTTTTCATTCAATAAAACCCCCTAAAATAACCCCCAAGCAAAAAAAAAAACCAAACCCCAGCAGAAACAGATTTTCAAAAGGGGGTTTTAGGAAGAAAGCAGATAGATTTTATCCCTTTGGGTTTGGGGAAGTAGGCTTGAAAAGGTGGGGGAAAAGATCATCCCCCCCGATTGCGTTTTGGTGTGTGTGTTTGTGTTTTGTGTGTGTGTGTGTGTGTTTTGTTTTGGGGTGAGTGTGTGTGTGTGTGTTTGTGTGGGTGTAGAAGGGTGGGGGGGTGTGCACATCGCGCGCGCGTTTTGTTGTAAAAGAAAAGCATGTGTGCGTGCATTGGGTGTGTGGGGTAGGTTGCGTGCGTGTGTGTGTTTTGGGGGGTGGGGGGAAAGGAACAATCAAGAAAGACTATCAGTTTTAAGAACCTTATTGGCCAGCCCCCAGTAGCATCCCCAAGGTGTATGGAAACTGCCCCGGCCCGGGGGTATCAATCACCGCTTCCCCCCCCTCCTCTGTGTTTTCCCCCCTCCCTTTTTTAATTTTTCCCTTTCTAACTCCTCCCCCCCCCCTTTTTTCCTTTTTTTTGCCCATTTCCCCTTTCCCCCTTTATTTCCCCCTTTCATTTCTCCCCGGGTTTTCTCATTCATTCATTATGTCCTTTCTTTTTTCCTTTCTTTTTTTTTTTTCTTTTCTTTTTTTTTCCCCTTTCTTTTTTTTTTTTTTTTTCTTTCCTTTTCTTTATTTCGTAGTGTGTCTTCTTCATTTTTTTATCTTCCCCCTCTTCTATTTCCCCTTAAAAAATTTTTTGGTTTTTTCCCCTTTTTTTGGGGTTTCCCCTTCCTTTTTAAAAATTCCCCGGTTTCCAAAATTATTTTTTTCTTTCTTTCTTTCTTTTTTTTCTTTTCTTTTCCCCTTTTTTCTTTCTTTCTTTATGGTTTTTGTGTTTTTTTCCCTTTATTATTATCTACCTGTCATCCTTTTTTTTTGATCCCCTTTGTTTTGCTTTGTTGTATGTTTTCCTATTGTTTTCTTGGTTTCATTCTTCATTTATTCATTATTCTTTCTTCTTTCTTTCTTCTTCAGTCGTGTGTTTTCCTTCATTATCATCTGCCTGTCACTTTTTCTTTTATCATTATTTTTTCTTTTTTGTATGTTTTTTTTTATTGTTTTTTTGGGTTTTTATTCATTCATTCATTCCCCTTTATTCTTTCATTCTTCTTTCTTTCTTTTTTTCTTCATTCGTAGTGTTTTTTCCCCTTTATTATTCATCTGCTGTCATCTTTTTCGTTGATCATTTTGTTTTGCTTTGTTGTAGTTTTCCTATTGTTTCTTTTTTTCATTTATTCTTCATTCATTTTTTCTTTCTTTCTTTCTTTCTTTTTTCATGTCTA
>CM060334.1:5697561-5702561 GCA_030674155.1 Stramonita haemastoma
GGGACAGAGACCTGTTGTGTTCTGGGATTTACACACGCTACATACAGGTCCTGCATGTGACGTGTTGGAATAGGGAGGCTGCACCTTTTTATTTGCGTGAAAGGTGAGAACTAAAGTCAGAAGAAGAGAGCGTGATTGCGTATGAAACATTGATTTTAGGTAACTTACAACAGTCACTACTCGTGCTTTCCTTTGCCACTGTGGTGGGTAGGACTGTGAAGAATAGGACTGGATTGGACTGCATTGTGCTTCGTTAAATTCGCTCTGTCGATGACAGCTGCAGGTGTTGTGTCAGTAAAACTTTACTAGCAGTCGTTATCGCCTTACATTGTTAATGGTTTTCACATGAATGTCACCTGCGACCTGCTACTGTCAATTTTTCGGTCTGTGGCGAGCATGTAAATGTGGACTCCTGGAAAATTATAGTGCATAAGCGAACAGCTGTGAGTAACATAATCATGATGATGTGACACAATGATTCCGTTTTGAACCGGTGGAATCAGGCCAGCAACATCTGACAGTGCTACACCAACTGGGTCTGGCGACCTTGAATTGACAGGAGATTGGGGTTGGTAGTTTGTTTTTTAAACAAAACTGTGTGTAGTTTTTTTTCTTATATTGATAGTTGAGTCAGTTTTGAAACAGGGAAATCGGGCCAGCTACATATTATGACGGGGTTGCACAATCTTTAAAAACCTAGCACCAAATTGATAGTAGATTATTTTTAAGCACTAAGGTTTCTGTTATTTCTTGGACAGATAGTGTGGTGAGTCATTCAGTTTTTGACACAGTGAAATCAAGCAGCTGCAGCTGACATAGTCACACAGGGGTTGAACACCTCGCTCCACATTGATAGGAGATTATTGTTTTAAAACTATACAACAGCAGTTTGTGTTTGGTCTTAGACTGAAACCATCTCCCTGGACTGACTACACTACCTTAGCAACCTGTGCTCAAGTCTTCCCCTCTGGGAATGCTGAAACCTTGAACTACAAAGAAAGCAAGAAGACAATGGTCATCAGTGTGTGTCATTCCAGTGGATTATGTGACGATATTCCTTGGAAGTGAGGGAGATATAAGGGAAAGAAGGTAGGAGGGGTGTGGGGTGTGGAAGGCTACACCGCCTTGTGGGGCGTCAGGAGGCGATGAGAGCAGTGACGTCACCGGAAGTGTGGAGGGCCCGTCATGCAGCAGCAACTGGATGACCCCAAGATCATTGTTATCACAGGTACAGGACGAGTGTGGGGGCTGTCTGTTGTCTGTCTGTTTTTCTGGCTGTTGTCTGTTGTGGCTGTTGTCTGTTCTGTTGGGGATGTTCTGTCTGTTGTCTGGTGTCTGTTGGGGATGTTCTTTCTGTCTGTTGGGGATATTGTCTGTTGTCTGTCTGTTGTCTGTTTTCTGTCTGTTGTCTGTTTTCTGTCTGTTGTTTGTTGTGGCTGTTCTGTCTATTTTCTGTTCTGTCTGTTGTGTGTCCTGTCTGTTGTCTGTTGTCCTTTCTGTCTGTTGGGCTGTTCTATCTGTTGTCTGTTTGGGCTGTGGCCTATTATTGTGTTTGCTTTGTGTTTCAAGTTTTGACAGGAGAGAGGTTGAACTCGTTGTAAGAAGACAGCATCTCTTTTTGCTTGTATATATTTCTGTGTCTCTGTGTGTGTACGTGCGTGCGTGCGTGTGTGTGTGTGTGTGTGTGTGTGTGTGTGTGTGTGTGTGTGTGTGTAATTGCGTGTGGTGTGTGTTTGTGCGCGCGGCGCGCACGCGCGCGCGCGTGTGTGTGTGTGTGTGTGTGTGTGTGTGTGTGTGTAAAGCTGTGGTTTGTCTTTAAGTCGGTAGCCATTTTTCTGCTGTGTTATGTTTTGTTTGAATATTTCTTGTATTTTTTTTTGGTCTTTGGACATCCACTTTAGTTATTCCTGTCACAGCGTTGGATGCACACACACACACACACACACACACACACACACACACACACACACACACACACACACACACACACACACACACACACACACACACCTGTTGCAAAACGGACTGCAAATATGGCGGTCCAGGAAAACCCCCACCAAGGCAATATCAATAGGCAATCTATATCCCCAGGGGCGATCTATCGGGCCGGCTGGCCATGTGTAGGGACCACAGCAAACTCAGCACACGACAGATGGAGACACAGACCCCCGAAAGAGAGAGAGAGAGAGAGAGAGGAGAGAGAGAGAGAGAGAGGAGAGAGAGAGAGAGAGAGAGAGAGAGAGAGAGAGAGAGAAAGAGGGAGAGAGAGAGAGAGAGGAGAGAGAGAGAAACAGCAGGTGACGAGCTTAGGCCTGGCTTATACCCTCATCCCCCTACTGCCCTCACCCCCACCCATCCCCACCCCAGCTGCCTCCCTTCCACCTGCCAGCTTTACACACACACACACACACACACACACACACACACACACACACACACACACACACACACACACACACACACACACACACACACCTTTGTTTGTTTGTTAGTTACCATGCAAAAATCCCTTCATCGATTATGAAGAGAGCAAAAAATGCATGCATGTCCAAATCATTCGGGACAACTCGTGTGAATCCATGTTCTCATCTCGGTTCCAGTGGCGTTTGCGCTTGTGATCTTTGTGCGATTTTTTTCTCTCTCGGAAATGAGAAAGCCAACTTAGGCCGAATTCCAGATGGATTGAATATTGCATTTCCGTGCGTTCCTCCTCCGTTACTGCTGCACCCAGTTATGGCCAGGGGCTCGGGAAGGCAATACATTGTCATGGGAAGTAACCGGTGCAGCGTGTCAGGGGAAGTAATCTGTGTCACCATCAACAAGGGGAGATTATCCGATGACGACAACATACTTGTTACGTTCGGGAAAACAGTCAAGGTGTCATGGGCAGTCACCGGTGTGGCCTGTCAGGGGAAGTAATCTTAGACAAGAAGGAGAGATCGGTGGAGCGGAAGGGATTTGTCAGAGAATCGTTAGCGTCATCAGGGCAGGGGAGAAAATAGCAAATGAGGCCTGTCAGTAGTGGGCTTTGTGTGTGTGTGTGTGTGTGTGTGTGTGTGTGTGTGTGTGTGTGTGTGTGTGTGTGTGTGTGTGTGTGTGTGTGTGTGTGTGCGTTCTTAAAGTTTAACGTCTATTCACATTATGTGATATTAGACACAAGAAGGCAAAAAAAAAGTCACCAAACATTTTTTTTAGTGAAGGAACTGTCTAAGAATGTAACCATAATACAATGAAAGAAACAACTCTACACTGTAAATGACTAGAAAAGTAACTAAGCTGCAGCTGATCTTTTAAAGTATTCATTGTAAAATGAACACTGCAAAAAACAAAACAAAAAAAGAAACCAAAACCAGATTTCCGAGATTTCTTTCAGTGTGGGTACAATGCCCATGCTTCAAAACAGTAAAAGATTTAAATTCACTTGTACTTTAGCAGATTACTAACACAACTGTCTTTCAACAACAAAGCCATTTCCCCAGAACCATGCAGTTATATAAAACCTTATGCGAAGATCTATCCCGAATGGTAGGCGGTGATTTTTTCAGCTTGACATTCGAAATTTTGGTTGAAATTTCCCCATCACACACAACGAACATTTTTAGAAAATTTTGAATGGAAAGCAATCAACCTGTCTAGTCTGTCTGTCTCTCTTTCTATCTTTCTGTCTGTCTGTATGTCTGTTTCTCTCTCTCTCTCTCTCTCTCTCTCTCTCTCTCTCTCTCTCTCTCTCTCTCTCTCTCTCTCTCTCTCTCTCTCTCTCTCTCTCTCTCTCTCTCTCTCTCCCTCTCTCTCTCTCTCTCTCTCTCTCTCTCTCTCTCTCTCTCCTCTCTCTCTCTCTCTCTCTCTCTCTCTCTCTCTGGATATGAACACTAATGATGATGATGATGGTAATGATGATGTGATCACTAATGGTGATGATGGTATGATGATTTGGTTACTAAAGGTGATGATGGTAACGATGGTGTAGGTGTGGAAAGTGACTGTGGTAATGGTGACTGTGATGAAGAAGTTAAAGATGACGATGGAAACAGTGATGAAGAAGACGAGGATTATGATCGTGACTATTGTGTAGACACTGAAGATGATAACCATGACGATGATAATTATATAGGTTGAAGAGGAGGAGGATAGTGCAGATGACGAAGAGAATGATTTTGACAATGATGACGTAGATGATGACAGTAATGATGGCGATATTGATATACTTGCTGCAGCTGTAGATATGGATAATGACGATGCTGATGGCAGTGATTATATACTTGATAAAAATGATGATGGGATGATGTTAACTAGAGGGCATTGAATGTGACTCATGTAATTGCAGAATTGGAAATGATGAATGGATGGAATTGTTTTCTACTATGATGTTTACCTTCCCCCTGCCTCAAACATGTTTTGTATAATGGCCTAAGGCCGATGTACAATAAAACTTTTCAGTGTTCTCTCTTCTCTCTCTCTCTCTCTCTCTCTCTCTCTCTCCTCTCTCTCCTCTCTCTCTCTCTCTCTCTCTCTCTCTCTCTCTCTCTCTCTCTCTCTTTCTTTCTTTCTTTCATTCTTTCTATCTCTGTATCATGCTGTTGCAGTGCTAGTTGATTTTTGTCTTTTTTCACAAGGCAAGAACAAAATGTTTCGTGGGGAGGTACATTACCCCCTCCCCCCCTTTCTGTGTAGGCTTTTGAATTCTGGGGGGTGGGTATAGGAGTCGGAGAAGGGGGGGGGGGTGCACAAGCGATGGAGAGTGAGAGAGAGAGGTTGGGGGGGTGGAGAAACCCAGGCCATTTTTGTTGTGGAGGATCATAGATAAACAGTGGCCAGCTTGGATACATCAGTTTCTGCCCTTCTGATTGTGTCATTAATTATGTAATCAAAACGATTCGTAAACCATAAGATTATAACCGAAAACCAAAAACAAAACACACCAAAAAAAACACACACCGTGAGAGAGAGAGAGAGAGAGAGAGAGTGTGTGTGTGTGTGTGTGTGTGTGTGTGTGTGTGTGT
>CM060334.1:5717567-5720067 GCA_030674155.1 Stramonita haemastoma
TAATTTTTTAGCAAGTCAAACTTCTGTTGCATTTTAATGTGTTCATTACTTATTGTGATAATATTATTTTAGCAAATCATACTTCTTTGCATTTTAATGTGTTCATTACTTATTGACAGCATCAACATTTTTCCAACCAAAAGGGAAAAGTCACTGACCAAAACAGACATTCTATCTGATAGTGATATTGCAAGTTCTAGGTTTTTGCACTGATTGGATCAACTGTAGACACTGCCTATCACTGATCAGTGACTTACACTTACAGAGCAGCTGAATAAAACAGAACCAAAAAAGGACCAAAAAACAAACTAACCCACAACTGTTTAACAATTAGAAATCTGAGAATAAAATGAGAGGATGCATGAGAAACAGGCCTTATAAATAATCTTTCTGGCAGTCTTGTATAAATTTGCTTGGTTTAAGTATTGATTTTTCTACCCCCCCCCCCCCCCCTTTACCCATTTATTTTTTACTATGCCTGTCTCTTTAATAGTATTAACTGTTTTGTTTCAATTCTTTTAACAATAGTCAAAACGCTGACAAATTTATGAAAATTAGAAATCAGATCCATGTTCAATTTCTTTTCTCTAACAAAATCCTCAACTTACAGAACTTCAAATAAAATCAAAGCCCCCCCCCCACCCCCCTGCATGCATATGTGTGCATGTGCACGCACTCACGCACACACACACACACACACATGGATGCATGCACACACAAGCCTAGTGGTTAGAACATTGCGCTTGCAATCTAACAACCCATGTTCAAATCCATTTCAAGGGGATTTTTCCCCTAGAGTTAACATCAGTGCTGACTCCACTCTCCCCAAAAGTCGTTCGGATGAGACTATAAACCAAGGCCCGTGTGCCAACGCATGCAGAACATCTTTCGCACATTAAATCCTGTTTCACTTTTTGAAAGAGTAGGCCATTGTGTGCTGGTGAGAACAGATGACATTTACAAAACCACATATACACAGGGACTGGATGTAAAAAAAAAAGCACATGAGAACTTATTCCATTATCCTTGATATAAAAGAATAAATAAACAAATAAATAAATAAAGCAGTCACACACACACACACACACACACACACACACACACACACACACACACACACACACACACACACAGAGTGTGCACAGAAGCATGGATGAGTCTTTACTAAGAAATATTACATATAATTTATTAAGTAACCTATAAATTATAATTTATAAACATCAGAATTCATGGAAATGCAATATGTTACACAATAAAAGAAAAAGAAACCACTGTCCTTTCTATAGAAAGTGCAAAGAGGACTTTGTTTATAAATAGGGTTTTTAGTGTGTGTCAGTGAGACAAGTGTTACTGTTAGCCAATCATATTCTCAGTTCTGCTGTATTTATTTCATTACATGAACATTACAATGCTACAGTCAAAGAAAAAACTGTTCGTTACGCTTAAGAACCATATTCATACACACACACACACACACACACACACACACACACACCACACACACACACACACACACTCGCAATTTGAGTTTTGACCACCCGAGTTCAATTCCCGTTCGAGAGGATTTTCCCCCTGGAGTTAACATCAGTGCTGACTCCACTCTCCCCAATAGTCTTTCGGATGAGACTGTAAACCGAGGCCCTGTGTACGGCAGAACATCTTGCACACACATTAAATCCTGTTCCGCTTTTCGTAAGAGTAGGCCATTGTGTGCCAGTGGGAACAGATGACAAGATTTACAAAACTGCATACACAAGGGGACTGGATGAAAAAAAGCACATGAATGCTTATTCCATTATCCTAGATATGAAAAAAAAGAATTTAAGAGAGAGAGAGAGAGAGAGAGGAGAGAGTGGAGAGAGAGAGAGAGAGAGAGAGAGAGAGAGAGAGAGAGAGAGAGAGAGAGAGAGAGAGAGAGAGAAGAAGGAGAGAGAGAGAGAGAGAGAGAAGGAGAGAGAAGAGAGAGAGAGAGAGTAGAAGAGAGAGAGAGAGAGAGAAGAGAGAGAGAAGGCAAGGCAAAAGGCAAAATTCTTTTATTCGAGGATAATAGATAAGCACTCGTGTGCTTTTTTACATTCAGTCCCCGCCCTTTTCAGGGATAACATCAAGATAAAAAGATAGCCTCAACTAAAGAACAACAATTATAATGATCCAAATACCAAGAGCAAGAAACCATACAAAGTACCAAACAACAGGTGAGAAATAAAACAGAGATACAATATTAAGGTAATGTTATAAAAAGGCACTGATTCAGAAACGAAAATAAGAAGTAAGAATCAATGATGATTTTGATTTGAATAAAAAAACAACCAACAAACAAACAAAAGACCAAAAAAAAAAAAAAGGCGCAATACTTAAAGATCAAACATGAGAAAATGATGAGGTTAGATGACTGAAAATAGAGAGAGAGAGAGAGAGAGAGAGAGAGAGAGAGAGAGGAGAGAGAGAGAGAGAGAGAGAGAGAGAGAGAGAGCAGAGAAAAGACAGAGACAGAGACAGA
>CM060334.1:5722567-5725067 GCA_030674155.1 Stramonita haemastoma
ATAATAGACGAATTTTTTTAAAAAAATGAAACCAAACATATCTTATCCCTTCTCGATTTAACAAAACAGATCTAAACTAACCGCTGATGCGGCACAGACTGAAGTTTGTCAACGCTTGCAGGTTAGGCTAGCCTAGCAGACGACATTCGATTCGCCGCGGGAAATCAGAGATGCTAGGCCTATCGATAAACTTACCGCAAACACACAGCAGAGACATTATCCTCCTTCTGCCTTCTTCACACAGGAGCAACTCGTGCTAGTGGAAAACCAGGCTGCTTCGTCATGTTTAGTCACTACAGTGCGACAGGCAGCCGACACTGTTTCTGATCGCTGTGCACTGCGACGTTCAAACGAGGAGCACTCACGCCTAGCCTAACACCGGCCACCATTTTGCGTGACGCTGAGCCATCAATATTCATGGTCACGGCAAACCACTGTTCTCAAGCCAACTTCATTCACAAAGTTCGTCGCACTTTTGACAGAAGTCTATGTCGCACAATGCTGAAGTAGCGTTGAAACAACAGTCTTGATTTGCTTCTTGTTGAATTTTGCTGATAAAAAATGGAGACAATAAACAAAATCCGTGCTGAAGACGACGGAAATGGTCGCGCGTACCAGGTTAGGTCCCTTGAAGAGTGGCTGACCTCATAACAGACGCGACTGACAGCAGCACGAACGAACATCACGTGCACTAGGCTAGCCTAGGCCGGTGTTTGAAAGGTTTCCCTGGACTACACACACTTCGCTTCAGACACAAGTCTACACGGCCGGCAGGCAGCGTTCGGTTCACACACGCTGGCATGGCCGCGCACATGGCATACCGACAGTGACACCACTGACACACACGATACTCTTGTCGTGGCACATTGACGGTCTCTGCGACTTCGTGCATTATTGAAATAAAGGCACGCGCGCGCACACACACACACACACACACACACACACACGGTTTTTTTTTTGTTTTGTTTTGTTTTCTTTAGATAGATGGCTTGATGAAAAAAAGCAAATCAATGCTTATTCAATGTACCATCTGAAAATAAAAATTTGATTTGATGTCCCTTGGGCAGAAAGAACCTGGCATAGTTTTCAACGAAGTTACCCCCCCCCCCCCCCCCCCCCCCCCAAACAACAACAAAAAAAATCCATATCTCTTGGCTCTGAATCTAGAGTGACACTGGGACGAGGTGCCGCGTGAAGTATGCTGCCCACAGGGAATTGCTCAGCACTGGCTTCCTCGCTCACAGGGCCGCTGGATTTTATTGCTGAAGCCTGCCAAGGTTACTGCTTCCCTTGACTTCTGTACTGACATTGGGGTAGTGCACAAGATTATTGTGCACTATCTATGGAGTTTCTGTCAGCATGGGTTTCTCTCTGTCGTTATTGGAAGTTACAAAATGTCTGTGGGATTCCGTGTTTTTGATCAGTGCAGATGATGTCGTTTCTTTTTCTTGACCATCAGCTGCTGGTTGTATCTTGCTGACAATGTTTCTTTGAGGAGAAGACCCTCCGTGGTCAGATCCAGAAAATGCGTCTTCTGGGATGGCAGAATGGTTGGTGTGCAGTTGGGATGAGACGGAGCCCATGGTATCCTCTGATCTGTCTAGCTCTCGCTGTGGGGTGGGGGGCAGCAAAACTAAATCATCTGATGGGGGAAGCTGTCTCCAGAGTCACATCAAGAGAGAAATGGAGGGAGTATGAATGGGCGTATTCACGCCAATGTGGGGTGTGTCCACTGTCATCACTGTCATTCCCAGCGACTTTGGTCGTAGCACACCAGTCAGCGAGACCATAAAGGTCATCGGCGTGAATAATAAAGATTCCGTCAGGGAAACATTCCCATTGACATGGAAAGTCTGGACCAAGCGGCTGATGAGTTGATATTCCTGGGTGTCCACTGGACAGTCTTTTCTCTGGTACACAAGTGTACCAACCCCTACACTGGACTTATCACAGAGCCTACAGACTCAGGATGATCCTCTCTGAAGCAGGCTGATTTGGGCAGGTCAACGTTCTGATGACAGTTATAGCGAGGTTTGAGGGTGACTTTTATAGTCACAATGATGAAGACGACAGGGTGTGCTCTTGTTCATCCTAATCCCTTCTTCATTCTAGCCTAGTGGTCAGAACATTGCACTCGCAATTTGACGACCCAGGTTCGATTCCCACTGCTTCAAAATAAGTGTAGCAGCTGTATGCAAATAATTTTGGGTGCCCATGTCATTCATATGATGGTGCGAATTTGAAAACCAGTCAAGTTTCTGATTGATGAAAAATGACAATGGCCTATTGCAGATACCACTTACCTCTTTGTCTTGGAATGTTATGGCAAAACCGTGGATGCACAATACGTTAACAACCGTCAGCTGTTGACATCGGCTTTTTACCCCGGAAGTCTGTGTGTGTCACATGTTTGTTTGAATTATAGTCCCAGTGGAGCTGTCTAATTTCGGGAGTGTACCAACAACCAGCCATGGCCACCCTATTTGACGTTCATTCAAAT
>CM060334.1:5739764-5752264 GCA_030674155.1 Stramonita haemastoma
CCACCGGCACACAAAGCGTATCTTGGGAAAAAGGGGAAACAGGTTTTTTAACGGTGCGCAAGTGTTCAGCGTGGTGTTCCCGAACGGGGCCCGGGGCCTCGGTTTTTTTCTCACCCGAGGAGAGAGAGAGAGAGAGAGAGGGGGGAAGTCCCCAAACAGCACGGCGATTTCCCTGCCGAGGCTGCTTTGCCATGACCTGTTTTCGTTTGTTTCCCTTTTTGCACTTCTGTGATTTTTACCCTATTCCTTGCTGTGGTCAACGCTCCCCGTTATTGTTACGAGGTTATTCTTGCCGCCCGGTTGGCTCAAAATGAAATTTTTATCCTGAATTCACATGGTGGATTAGCGGAGCCCCGCGATTTAGGCAGCCGGTCCTGCTCCCGTTTTTTGCCTTGGTGGTGGCCCGGTTTGGGCCCTGATTGGCTAAGCAGCAGCATCAATTTTATCCCCCCCCTCTGTCGCACCCCCTCCCCTGCGGTTTTCGACATTTTCTTTTTTTTTTCTGTCCGCTTTGCCCCCCTTGCGGATTCCCCCCAGTTTCGGGTAGTCGTCTCGGTACTCATCTGGCAGGTTCCCTACATGGGTCAATTCAAAAATGATCGGTACTGATTTGAAAAAATAGTTGACAAAACTTTTTTTTGTTTTTTTTTGTTTCCCTTTGCTCTCACAAAACAATAAAAGAAAACTGATTGTAAAAGCAAGAAAAAGACGGGTTTTTGATCTTTTTGAAAAGAACACAAAAAAAAGAAGTAAAAAAACGGGGTTTGTTTTTTGTTTGTTTGCTTGCTTGTTTATTTGCTTGTTGTTGCTGTTGTTTTAAAACCAGACCTTACAATTATAATCTTAAACAAAAACAGAACCAAGACAATTTAAAGTATTCACAATTCAGACAAACAAGTAACAAAAACACTAAACAACAATGGTAAGGATAATTTACAAAGCAACCACATGTAAAGTAACCTTGAGCGTAAAAGAAAATGTGATCTCACAATTTGTGCATCAAATGTTTCTTCAAAAGTTTCTTTAACGTTTGTTTTGAAAGAATGCAGATTTAGAATATTCTTGATCTTTGTAAGTTGGTATAATCTTACTGAAATGTGTTTCCCTAATGAGGCTATGTGTTCTGACCAAGATAAGTTATTGTCAATAACTGCACCTAGTACTTTATGTGAAACTTCTTCAATATTGGGGGGCCTAGAATAAGTATTGGCGCCAATACAATAGAGGTCGTCATTTCTGTCTTTTCTGCCCAGTGGTTATAAATATACACTTTGTTTTATTTGAATGAACGTCAAATAGGGTGGCGATGGCTGGTTGTTGGTACACTCCCGAAATTAGACAGCTCCACTGGGACTATAATTCAAACAAACATGTGACACACACAGACTTCCGGGGTAAAACGCCGATGTCAACAGCTGACGGTTGTTAAATATTGTGCATCCACAGTTTTGCCATAACATTCCCAGACAAAGAGGTAAGTGGTATCTGCAATAGGCCATTGTCATTTTTCATCAATCAGAAACTTTACTGGTTTTCAAATTCGCACTATCATATGAATGACATGGGCACCCAAAATTGTTTGCATACAGCTGCTACACTTATTTTGATGCTGTGGGAATCGAACCTGGGTCGACAAATTGCGAATGCAATGTTCTGACCACTAGGCTAGAATGAAGAAGGGATTAGGATGAACAAGAGTACACCCTGTCGTCTTCATCATTGTGACTATCAAAGTCACCCTCAAACCTCGCTATAACTGTCATCAGAACGTTGACCTGCCCAAATCAGCCTGCTTCAGAGAGGATCATCCTGAGTCTGTAGGCCTGCTGATAAGTCCAGTGTAGGGGTTGGTACATTTGTGTACCAGAGAAAAGACTGTCCAGTGGACACCCAGGAATATGAACTCATCAGCCGCTTGGTCCAGACTTTCCATGTCAATGGGAATGTTTCCCTGACGGAATCTTTATTATTCACGCCGATGACCTTTATGGTCTCGCTGACTGGTGTGCTACGACCAAAGTCGCTGGGAATGACAGTGATGACAGTGGACACCCCACATTGGCGTGAATACGCCCATTCATACTCCCTCCATTTCTCTCTTGATGTGACTCTGGAGACAGCTTCCCCCATCAGATGATTTAGTTTTGCTGCCCCCCACCCCACAGCGAGAGCTAGACAGATCAGAGGATACCATGGGCTCCGACTCATCCCAACTGCACACCAACCATTCTGCCATCCCAGAAGACGCATTTTCTGGATCTGACCACGGAGGGTCTTCTCCTCAAAGAAACATTGTCAGCAAGATACAACCAGCAGCTGATGGTCAAGAAAAAGAAACGACATCATCTGCACTGATCAAAAACACGGAATCCCACAGACATTTTGTAACTTCCAATAACAACAGAGAGGAACCCATGCTGACAGAAACTCCATAGATAGTGCACAATAATCTTGTGCACCACCCCAATGTCAGTACAGAAGTCAAGGGAAGCAGTAACCTTGGCAGGCTTCAGCAATAAAATCCAGCGGCCCTGTGAGCGAGGAAGCCAGTGCTGAGCAATTCCCTGTGGGCAGCATACTTCACGCGGCACCTCGTCCCAGTGTCACTCTAGATTCAGAGCCAAGAGATATGGATTTTTTTTTTTTTTTTTTTTTTGGGGGGGTAACTTCGTTGAAAACTATGCCAGGTTCTTTCTGCCCAAGGGACATCAAATCAAATTTTTATTTTCAGATGGTACATTGAATAAGCATTGATTTGCTTTTTTTCATCAAGCCATCTATCTAAAGAAAACAAAACAAAACAAAAAAAACGTGTGTGTGTGTGTGTGTGTGTGTGTGTGTGTGTGTGTGTGTGTGTGTGTGTGTGTGTTGTGTGTGCCTTTATTTCAATAATGCACGAAGTCGCAGAGACCGTCAATGTGCCACGACAAGAGTATCGTGTGTGTCAGTGGTGTCACTGTCGGTATGCCATGTGCGCGGCCATGCCAGCGTGTGTGAACCGAACGCTGCCTGCCGGCCGTGTAGACTTGTGTCTGAAGCGAAGTGTGTGTAGTCCAGGGAAACCTTTCAAACACGGCCTAGGCTAGCCTAGTGCACGTGATGTTCGTTCGTGCTGCTGTCAGTCGCGTCTGTTATGAGGTCAGCCACTCTTCAAGGGACCTAACCTGGTACGCGCGACCATTTCCGTCGTCTTCAGCACGGATTTTGTTTATTGTCTCCATTTTTTATCAGCAAAATTCAACAAGAAGCAAATCAAGACTGTTGTTTCAACGCTACTTCAGCATTGTGCGACATAGACTTCTGTCAAAAGTGCGACGAACTTTGTGAATGAAGTTGGCGGAGAACAGTGGTTTGCCGTGACCATGAATATTGATGGCTCAGCGTCACGCAAAATGGTGGCTGGTGTTAGGCTAGGCGTGAGTGCTCCTCGTTTGAACGTCGCAGTGCACAGCGACCAGAAACAGTGTAGGCTGCCTGTCGCACTGTAGTGACTAAACATGACGAAGCAGCCTGGTTTTCCACCAGCACGAGTTGCTCCTGTGTGAAGAAGGCAGAGGGAGGATAATGTCTCTGCTGTGTGTTTGCGGTAAGTTTATCGATAGGCCTAGCATCTCTGATTTCCCGCGGCGAATCGAATGTCGTCTGCTAGGCTAACCTAACCTGCAAGCGTTGACAAACTTCAGTCTGTGCCGCATCAGCGGTTAGTTTAGAACTGTTTTATTAAATCGAGAAGGGATAAGATATGTTTGGTTTCATTTAAAAAAAAAAATTCAAGTCTATTATATATTGATGTGTGTAGGTTAAGTGCTCTCAAGATGAAGATCAATGTTTAATTTTTAATGCTTGATTTTAATTTGTATCCTAGCCCATTCATTGTGACAGAAAACTGGATCAGGGGTCTAGCTTTCCCCCCATCCATTAGACCTTGTGTGGTGGTCTAGGTGCTAGTCTTTCAGATGAGAGATAAACCAGGGCCCCATGTGTTAGTAACATAAATTGTTACACAAAGTTATTTAGCACATGTAAAAGAACACACGGCAACAAGAAACTAGTCCCTGGCAAAATTCTATAGAAAAATACCTTTCTAATAGGCAAACACATACAGATGCAGACAGGGAAAGGAAAAAATGGGTGGCACAGGGAGAGCAGCCAGAATTTCACACAGAGAAAACCTCCCTGACAAAGTGATTTGAAAAAAGTAAAATGAAAAGGTGTAAAGAAAAAAAAACCCAGAAAAATCTTGTCAAGTGGTGAAAAATCTAGTGTCATGTAGTCTCTCTCTCTCTCTCTCTCTCTCTCTCTCTCTCTCTCTCTCTCTCTCTCTCTCTCTCTCTCTCTCTCTCTCTCTCTCTCTCTCTCTTATCAAAAGAACTTACTTTACATTTACCTGAAAATATTTCTTGTGATTGTTATTATGTTGATGATAATCCCTCATCAGGGCAAGGGCCAGATGAAAAAAAGTGTTTATCAATAGTTACTTAAATCTCAGCATCTGTAACCCTTGGGAATAAAGATTATCAATCTCTGTCTGTCTGTCTGTCTGTCTGTCTGTCTGTCTGTCTCAGTGTGTGTCTCTCTCTCTGTGTCTGTCTGTCTGTCTGTCTGTCTGTCTGTCTCTGTCTGTCTCTGTCTGTCTGTCTGTCTGTCTGTCTCTCTCTCTCTCTCTCTCTCTCTCTCTCTCTCTCTCTCTCTCTCTCTCTCTCTCTCTCTCTCTCTCTCTCTCTCTCTCTCTTATTTTCAGTCATCTAACCTCATCATTTTCTCATGTTTGATCTTTAAGTATTGCGCCTTTTTTTTTTTTTTTTTTTTGTCTTTTGTTTGTTTGTTGGTTGGGTTTTTTTTATTCAAATCAAAATCATCATTGATTCTTACTTCTTATTTTCGTTTCTGAATCAGTGCCTTTTTATAACATTACCTTAATATTGTATCTCTGTTTTATTTCTCACCTGTTGTTTGGTACTTGGTATGGTTTCTTGCTCTTGGTATTTGGATCATTATAATTGTTGTTCTTTAGTTGAGGCTATCTTTTTATCTTGATGTTATCCCTGAAAAGGGCGGGGACTGAATGTAAAAAAGCACACGAGTGCTTATCTATTATCCTCGAATAAAAGAATTTTGCCTTTTGCCTTGCCTTGCCTTGCCTTGTCTGTCTCTGTCTCTGTCTCTCTCTCTCTCTCTCTCTCTCTCTCTCTCTCTCTCTTCTCTCTCTCTCTCTCTCTCTCTCTCTCTCTTTAAATTCTTTTTTTCATATCTAGGATAATGGAATAAGCATTCATGTGCTTTTTTTCATCCAGTCCCCTTGTGTATGCAGTTTTGTAAATCTTGTCATCTGTTCCCACTGGCACACAATGGCCTACTCTTACGAAAAGCGGAACAGGATTTAATGTGTGCGCAAGATGTTCTGCCGTACACAGGGCCTCGGTTTACAGTCTCATCCGAAAGACTTTTGGGGAGAGTGGAGTCAGCACTGATGTTAACTCCAGGGGGAAAATCCCCTCCAACGGGAATCAAACTCGGGTCGTCAAATTGCGAGTCTCTGTGTGTGTGTGTGTGTGTGTGTGTGTGTAGTTGAATATGGTTCTTAACTGTAATGAACAGTTTTTTCTTTGACTGTAGCATTGTAATGTTCATGTAATGAAATAAATACAGCAGAACTGAGAATATTATTGGCTAACAGTAACACTTGTCTCACTGACACACACTAAAAACCTATTTATAAACAAAGTCCTCTTTGCACTGTCTATAGAAAGGACAGTGGTTTCTTTTTCTTTTATTGTGTAACATATTACATTTCTATGAATTCTGATGTTTATAAATTTTAGGTTACTTAATAAATTATATGTGATATTTCTTAGTAAAGAATCATTCATGCTTCTGTGTACACTGTTTTGTGTGTGTGTGTGTGTGTGTGTGTGTGTGTGTGTGTGTGTGTGTGTGTGACTGTGTTTTATTTATTTATTTGTTTATTTATTCTTTTATATCAAGGATAATGGAATAAGTACTCATGTGCTTTTTTTTTTACATCCAGTCCCTGTGTATATGGTTTTGTAAATGTCATCTGTTCTCACCAGCACACAATGGCCTACTCTTTCAAAAAGTGGAACAGGCTTTAATGTGCGAAAGATGTTCTGCGTGTGTTGGCTCACGGGCCTTGGTTTATAGTCTCATCCAAACGACTTTTGGGGAGAGTGGAGTCAGCACTGATGTTAATCCCTTGAAATGGATTTGAACATGGGTTGTTAGATTGCGAGCGCAATGTTCTAACCACTAGGCTTGTGTGTGCATGCGTCCATGTGTGTGTGCGTGTATGCATGCACATGCACACGTATGCATGCAGGGGGTGGGGGGGGCTTTGATTTTATTTGAAGTTCTGTAAGTTGAGGATTTTGTTAGAGAAAAGAAATTGAACATGGATCTGAGAATTTTCATAAATTTGTCAGCGTTTTGACTATTGTTAAAAGAATTGAAACGAAACAGTTGAGTTAAAACTATTTTAAAAGAGACAGGCATAGAAAAAAATAAATGGGTAAAGGGGTAGAAAAATCAGTACTTAAACCAAGCAAATTTACACAAGACTGCCAGAAGAATTATAGGGCTTGTTTCTCATGCATCCTCTCATTTTATTATCAGATTTCTAATTGTTAAACAGTTGTGGGTTTGTTTGTTGTTTGGGTCCTTTTTTGGTTCTGTTTTATTCAGATGCTCTGTAAGTGTAAGTCACTGATCAGTGATACTGATAGGCAGTGTCTACAATTGATCCAATCAGTGCAAAAACCTAGAACTTGCAATATCACTATCAGATAGAATGTCTGTTTTGGTCAGTGACTTTTCCCCTTTGGTTGGAAAAATGTTGATGCTGTCAATAAGTAAAGAACACATTAAAATGCAAAGAAGTATAATTTGCTAAATAATATTATCACAATAAGTAATGGACACATTAAAATGCGAAGAAGTTTGATTTGCTATATTATCAAAAAAGTAATGAACACATTAAAATGCAAAGAAGTTTGATGTGCTAAGTAATGTTATCACAATGACTAATGAACACATTAAAATGCAAAGGAGTTGGATGTGCTAAATAATGTTATCACAATGGATAATGAACACATTAAAATGCAAAGAAGTTTGATTTGCTAAATAATATTATCACATTGACTAATGAACACATTAAAATGCAAAGAATTTTGATGTGCTAAATAATGTTATCACAATGAGTGGTGAACACATTAAAATACAAAGAAGTTTGCTGAATAATGTTATCACTTCCATACTTCTGCCTTTTTTTTTTTAGTACTTGTTATGTGATATATATATCCAGTGCGTTAAACTAGGGACAGGATAAGCCCTGTATAGATCTATATGTGTCCTGTGTGGTTGGCGGGGCTATAAGCAACAAGATTGGATTGGGGACAAGATTGCTTGGTGGTTAGAGTGTGGCGCATTGCACTCTTGATCTGCAGACTCAAGTTTGAATCCTGTATTTTCCCCTGGAGTTAACATCAGTGCCTACTTCACTTCTCCCAAAAGTCCTTTGGATGAGATTATAAAACTGAGGCCCAAATGCATGCATGCAGAAATCTTGCACACGTATTAAAACCTGTTGCACTTTTCAAAAGAGTAGGCCATCATGTGCTGATAGGAATGGATGACAAAGTTTACAAAACTGCATACACACAGGGACTAGATTTTTTTTTAAAGCACACAAGTGCATATTCCATTATCTCAACAAACAAACAAAATTGAAAAACTGATTTACAAAAAAATAATTGTTTGGCTAAGTATTATTATTCTTATGTTTTCATCTGTTTTGTGTTGCAGTGAAAAAAGCTCGACTGGTTGGCCCTCCAGGTAAGCAGAATGTGACATATATGATATATGTGGTTATTATTTTTTCTTTATGTTGTTAGTAAAAAAAAATATTGCTTTTGCTGACTTGTGTTGTCCAGCTTGAATTCATAACTTGTACGTCCAATATTTTTCAAAACCCATGCTTTGTTTCACCTTCCTTTACTCTTTCTTTTTTTTTTTTTTTTTTTTTTTTGGGGGGTGGGTCATTCCTCAGCTTGTGCATTCATGAAGATTCACCTGACTATGGAGTACGGTTAAAATTGGTATATATGTGACTGTTTAATGTTTTTGCCCACCATTATACTTTAAAGTAGCCGCATTCCGACTTCAGGAATTATGTCTAAACATAACACCAGCATGTAGAAGATTTTTGTTGTTGATTTTTTTTGTTCATCCATTCCTACCAGCACACAGTGGCCTACTCTTCGGAAAGGTGGAATGGGCTTTAACATGAGTGTAAGATCTTCTCTGTGTGTTTGTTCGCACACGGGACCTTGGTTTAAAGTCTCATCCAAAGGACTTTTCAGGGGAGTAGAGTCGGCGCTGGTGTTAACTCCAGAGTTCAGGGAAAAAATCTCCTTAAAGTAGGTGCCCCAGCGGTGGCTTGATCCTGGGCTGTCAGATCACCAGCACAACACTCAACATTCTGACCACTAGCCACCCCCCCCCCCCCCCCCCCTTTCACTCTTGTAGATATTGTTCCATTGAACCCTGTGTTAATTTCAGTCTGATGTGTTGGCTGTAACTCCTGATGTCTGTTCTCTAACTTTTTATTTGCTAGTTTTTTTTTCAAATGTGGCTGTGCGTTAGGTTTTTGAATTTTTTTTTCATTTTTACGTTATGCTGTAGTGATTGCATGTGTTGATATCAAAACAGTCGTATCATCATTGATTGTGCTGCTTTTGTCTGTGTATTCACTCTGTTTTTGGGTAACATATTACCAAGCTTTAGTCATTTTTCACACAGCTGCTCTGATAAGGGTCAGCATTGAAGTGGTTTGAATTAATTGCTTTTGTCGTCTAATTTCCTTTTTTTTCATTGAACGTTACTTGTGAAGGTCTATAAATATAGCATATAACATTCATCTAAAGTTGCAGTGTGACATGTAATGGAGTCATTGTGGCTGTGTTCTTTTCTTTGTGCTTTTTTAGGGTTCTTTTATGAAGCCATGGTCTTGAAGTATAGCTGGGTAAAGAAAGTAGGTCTTTTGCCGCTGTCATTTTAATGAAGAGTTCAATGCTTTAGAAATATTATGAAGTAAGTGAGCGAGTAACATTTTGGGATCAAAGAGGAAATCTTGGCTCTGTGTGTAGCTGAAACTAGTAAAACTGAAAGTCGTTGCTTGTGGTCATTGAGGGGGGGGGGGGGAGAGAGAGAGAGAGAGAGGGGGGGGGGGAGAGAGAGAGAGAGAGGGGGGGGGGGAGAGAGAGGAGAGAGAGAAGGCAAGGAAAGGCAAGAGAGAGAGAGAGAGAGAGATGACTGTAAGGTTCTATACTACCAGTATCACCAGCTTGCACAGGGCACATAGAGATGATAGGGCAGAAAGGAACACAGTGCTGTAGTTTTTTGTGGCCAGTTCCATTCATTTTCAAATCATGATCCTCCCTCGAGCTCTCCATAGATCTATAATAACCATTTTGTGTTTTATTGTAAAGCTGTGTGTGTGTGTGTGTGTGCGTGTGTGTGTGTGTGTTGGGAATGGGGGGGGGGGGGGGGGGGTTAAATGAAAAGTCTGTAGAAAGTCAATAGTGGCTGTTGATGATGTTATGCTCTCCCCACCCAGAATATGCACTCTGACTCATTCATCCCACCTGGGAATCACTGTGAGATTGAAATTGCATACTGAATGAGAAGTTTGTGTATTATATAACTGTTTTCAAGTACCTCGCTATATAGGCAGCCATACTCCAACTTCAGAGGATTTGTTCTCCTTTAGAGGAGAGGGCAGGTTGTTATGTTAAGAGCTTGTCATGGTTGAAGGCAATTTCAACACAACATTTTACAAAATAACAACATTTTAGTGTAGGCCTTGGCAGTTAGCTTACATCAATAACTGACAGCTTGTGGCTAGCGCCAACTACAGTGATTGAACTTTTAAAAAAGATTTTTTTAGGTGCAATGGGGAATATTTCTTTTTGGGTCTGTAGTTTTGCTGATTGTTTTGTGTTTGTCTTCCGTTTTTGTTTGTTTGTTTATTTGTTGTCATTTTTGTTTTACCTTTTGGGGCCTATTTTTCCTTTGAACAACATTTTTTTAGTTTGTTGCCAATTGTTTGCAATTTACATTGGTTTGCGTGTGCGTGTTTTTTTTGTTTTTGTTTTTAATTTAGTTGGATGTTATGTTTTTGTTTCAGATGTGTTTTCCACCCACTATCTATCCAATCTTTGGGAATTACATGTTTAGAACTTTGCATGGTGTTCAACATAGTTTTGGTTGTGCAGTTTAATTCATTTTTTATTTTGATCAAGTAGCTCCATGAAATTTTCATTTTGTTTGAGCAGTTCTTTAAAAATTGTCATTTTGATTGATAAGTTCCTTCAGATTAGCAAGAATTTCATTATAATGTAAATTGTATTGACTAGGATGTTATAATAATGATAATAATACATGGAATTTATATAGCGCTATATCTTGCAAGAACAAATCAAAGCTGTTGCACTCAACCCACATGACACACAAGCAACCAATGACAATAAATAGTTTTAGCAAATTTGAATGTACATACACACACGCACGCACGCACGCACGCATATGTTGGTGTAGCCATTAATTAACAATGATAGTGATAATAGGTATAATGATGATATCATCAAAATTGTGAGCTAAACTCTGAAACAGTTATAAATACCCTGAAAGAGTCATATATGATATTTAATACAAATTATGGATGAATCAAGCTTCTCCTATTAGCACTACTACTACTACTACTACTACTACTACTACTACTACTACTACTACTACTACTACTTACTACTTCTGCTGCTGCTGCTGTTACTACTATTACTGCTGCTGCTACTACTACTACTACTACTACTACTACTACTACTACTACTACTACTACTACTACTACTACTACTACTACTACTACTTAGCTCCTCCTCCCACTACTACTACTACTACTACAGCTAGAAAGAGCAGATGGAGCAGAACGTTCTCCATGTACCGTCACTAGCAACAAATTATGGATGAATCATGGGGATCTGTGACAAGGGGGATGTTGTCAAAGGTCAATGTACGATTTGTTTGTGTCCTGTGGTACTTGCTTGCCTTGCCCTGGCTTATGCTGGGCTGTGGGCTGAGGGTATGTGAAGCAGATAGATGGAACAATGATGAGGGGGCAGGCAGGCAGTCAGTCAGTCAGTCAGTCAGGTTGATAAATGCAGGGGATCCAGATAATCAATACAACAATACTGTAGGGTAGGGTGGTGTAGTGTAGGAGACAGGGAGGAGAGGGAGTGTGGAGGAACTGGGGGGGTGGGGGTGTGAAGAAGAGTGTGGGAGTGTGTGTGTGTGTGTGTGTGTGTGGGGGGGGGGGGGGTTAGTGAGTGAGTTTGTGTGTGTGTGTGACAGTGTGTTGTGTGTGTGTGTTTGTGTTTGTGGTGTTTGTTGGTTGTGTGTGTGTGTGTGTGTGTGTGTGTGTGTGTGTTGTGTGTGTGGTGTGTGTGTGTGTGTGTTGTGTGTGTGGTGTGTGTGTGTGTGTGTTGTATGTGTGTGTGTGTGTGTACGTGTGGTGTGTGCGTGTGTTGTATGGTGTGTGTGTGTGTGTGTGTTGTGTGTGTGTGTGTGTGTGTTGTTGTGTGTGTGTGTGTGTGTGTGTGTGTGTGTGTGTGTGTGTGTGTGTGTGTGTGTGTGTGTGTGTGTGTGTTGTGTGTGTGTGGTGTTGTGGTGTGTTGTGTGTGTGTGTGTGTGTGTTGTGTGTGTGTGTGTGTGTGTGTGTGTGTGTGTGTGTGTGGAGAGAGAGAGAGAGAGAGAGAGAGAGAGAGAGAGAGAGAGAGGAGAGAGAGAGAGAGAGAGAGAATGTGTGCATGCATGCGTGTCTTAGTTAACCAACTGATCATTTTTGAAGAAAAAAAGGAAAACAGTACATTATAAAGAGTTTAGAGCATCAAGTTTTGAAGTAACTCCTGTAGCAAGGAGAGGTACTTATGTAATTTTCTAAATCCATTTGAAACAGAGCATGTTTTCATAAGTAGTCCAGAGTATACACTTCATTGCCACCCTTTCTCTATGCTTGTAAAAGTTGTTCATATGCATAGTGTACACATGTGTTTGTGTGTTTTGTTTTTTTTCTGAAAGAATCCATTTGTTCTTTGGGGTTGAAACTTTAGAACTTAACATCAGGTTCAGATTTCCTTCTTTCTCTTTGCTCTCTGTTTGCTGTTTAGAGGCCACAGAGAGAGCGACACACACAGGAGATGTTATCATCTCCAAATAATGTTAAACAAATACATTGATCACAGCTAGTCAGTTCTCTTGGCACTCTGGTTACTGCAGTGTTCTCCCAAACAGGAGGTGATAGGTTCAAACCCTAGCAAATATTTGTGGGATTTATTCAGACCACACTAATATATTCATTCATTCATTCATTCATTCATTCATTCATTCATTCATTCATTCTTTTGTATCAAGGATAATGAAATAAGCACTTATGT
>CM060334.1:5757264-5759764 GCA_030674155.1 Stramonita haemastoma
TTGGGAGGGGCATTTCCATTGACAACTTTTGTACAAATAGAGCTTTATTGAAATAAAGCCTGTTTTGGAATGTAAGAATATTTGTTTGCTTATAATCATTGATGGTTAGGGAGCTTGATTTTAATAGGACAAGTTTTAGTGCTCTTTTATATAATCGATGAATGAATTTCAAATTAGTTTCACTGCAGTTGTCCCAAAGAGATGAGGCATAGTCAACTATAGGCAAGATGTGTCCACAAAAAAAGAGTTTGCGTGAATGATTATCTAGAAAGTGTTTTATTTTTGATAGCTGACGTACCTTGTTTGTAAGACGTTTTCCTAGTGCCATCACATGGTCAGTCCAAGTAAGATTTTTGTCGATAATTACACCCAGAATTTTGTGTGAGTCGACTTCTTCAATAATTTTTTGATCTATCAACAGGGGTTGAAATTTACTTTTCATTTTTTGCCTCTTTTGTCTTGCTAGTATGTACATACTCTTAGTTTTTTGTGCATTTAAGGACATATGGTTTAATTGAGTCCAAGTAATCAATTTGTTGATATTGTTTTGGAGTTTGAGTGTTAGTCTGTGGGGGTCAGTATCACTACAAAAGAGGGATGTGTCATCAGCAAACATTTCACAACTACAATCTAGAAATAAGGGTAAGTCATTTACATATATTGAGAACAAAAGAGGACCCAATATTGATCCTTGTGGTACTCCATATTTAATAGGTACTAATTCTGATGTTTGATTATTTGCAGTTACCAGCTGCTGTCTATCTAACAAAAAACTTTTTAAAAGATTGATTATTTCAGGTGTTAGTTTGTATAGGTGAAGTTTACGCACTAGCAAGGAGTGATTAATTACATCAAATGCTTTTTCGAAGTCAACAAAAATTAGGCCTGTATAGTTATTTTCATTTATGTTGTGTAGGAGACTGTCTGTAAGTTGAGTTAGAGCTGTGTGACAAGAATAGTTTTTACGAAAGCCTGACTGATCTTCATTTATTAGATTGTTGTTAACAAAGTAGGAATATAAAGATTTTTGGATATGTTTTTCGATGGGTTTAGATAAGACCGATAGGATTGAAATTGGTCTGTAGTTTGAAGGACAAGAGGAATCTCCAGATTTGTGGACAGGTATGACTTTTGCCTTTTTAAATATGAGAGGAAAGTTGCTTTTATCTATGCACAAGTTATATAGATATGTCAGTGTTTCAGCTATAATAGGACCAGAAAGTTTCAATATTTTTCCATCCAGATTGTCAAGGTCACGTGTTCTGGAATTTTTGTTGAGAGATAGACTTTCCAACACGTCTTTAATTGTCATTGGCAATAATTCAACCGGGAATTTAATTTCTTTTGAATCAATATATTGTTCTAAGTATTGGAGGTCATTTTCATTTGACTTATTGCATGATATGATTTTAGTAGCGATGTTTGAGAAATGGGTGTTCAGTTCATCAGCTGTTATGTCTTTAACTGTCTTTTGGCTTTTTGATATAGGTCTATTATTTAAAATATTGATGGCTTTCCATACCTGGCGAGAGTCGGTAGTTGTGATTAACAGTTTTTGAAAGTAATCACGTTTTGATCTGCGTTTTAGTGAAGTTACTTTGTTTCTTTGCATTTTAAATTCATCTTTTGTACCATGGGTTTTCAAATGGTCTCTTAAGCGCATTTCAGACTCTATGTCTTTTGTTATCCAAGGAGGTTTAATTTTTTCTTTAACTCTTTTTTTGATGAAGGGGGCATGCCTATCATACACTGATATAAATGTGGCAATCCAGAATTCTGCAGCTTCGTTGGGGTCTCTGATTTGATAAATGTTTTGGAATGGCGAGTTTATCAAGTCTGAAAGAAAGTCTTGTTCGCTGAAGTTATTAAATTTTCTGTAAAAGATGGTTTTATGTCCTACTTTGGGAATTTTTACACGATGTTTAAACCAAGTAAAACACACAGAATTGTGATCACTGCATCCACAGGAGGGGGCACATACTTCTGCTATGTTTTGTTTTGTAGTAGTATAGATATGATCTATCAAAGTTCTAGAGTTATCTGTTACCCGAGTTGGTTTGTCTATTAGTTGTTCCAGGCCATGCATAGTAATGTTGTGACTCCATTTAGGCTTGGGTTTTAATAAATCGATGTTTGTGTGTGTGTGTGTGTGTGTGTGTGTGTGTGATCTACCTACCCTCTATGCAGGCAGCAGGGGGAAGGGTGTGAATGTGAGTCAGGGAGGAGGAGGAGGAGGAGGGAGATAGATAGCATAGGGGACCCTCAGTCATCTCCTCAGCAATTTAATGGATTGGAATGATTATCAGTGCAGCACTACTCTGGCAATAGGAACTGGGAGTGGGTGGGTTGGGGTGTGTGTGTAGGTGTGGGTGTGGGTGTGTGTGTAGGTGTGTATGTGTAGGTGTGTGTGAGGTGTGTGTGTAGATGTGTGTGTGTAGGTGTATAGGTGTGCGTGTAGGTGTGTGTGTGTGTGTAGGTGTGGGTGTGTGTGTGCTTGTGA
>CM060334.1:5764764-5812264 GCA_030674155.1 Stramonita haemastoma
AAGATCAAGGATATATATGCTAAAGATCCTGTAATGCATGTCAGTGTTTGGTGGGTTATCAAAATATGAACATACCCAGCATACATCCTTGAAGTCAAAATGTGGCTACCTTCATGGTGGGCAAAAATGGTCACAAAGGCAAAATCTCACTGTTGGTGAACCTCAGAGCTCTAGGCCAGAAACAACCTGTAAAATATTGTTTAGTCCATCTTCCTGATGTGAAGAGTACAATGGCACTGCTCTGCAAAGATCTCCTGCTGTCTTAGGTCAGGATTGGAAGTGAGAGAGCAAAGATAATGATAGAGCAAAGAAAATATATACAATAAATTTTTTAAAAAATTAAATGAGAGCAGAGCATTATACGATGCTACCTAAGAGAAGAGGCTTAAAAAAATGTCTTCAGTTAGCCATAAAGCAAATACATGTATGTAGTGCTCAGCAGAAAGAGTGTTTGTCCCTGTAAATAGGGATAGAATGTTCCAGTCATGGATATTTCTGAAATGCCCTGATATAGCTTTCGTGGTGGGTATGGGTGAAAGTAATGGAATGAAATCTGTGTGAAAATAACATGCTGCAATGCTTACGAAGAGGGGAGACTAGCATTATCCATCACAGTAAGGACATTGGCTTATAAATAGGTTCAGCAATAATAGTGAACAATAATTACATTGGCATATGAAGAGATTCAGTTATATAGTGAACAATAGTGCATGCATTTGTATATGAATAGATTCAACAATAATAGTGAAAATAATTATACATTGGCATATGAATAGATTCAACAGTATAATGAACAACGTAATGATGTCATATGAATAGTTCAGTTATATAATGAACAACAGTAACATCGGCATATGAATAGCTTCAATAAATGAATAATAAAATGAACAAGAGTAACATTGACATATGAATAGATTCATCAATATAATAAACAATAGTGACATTGACCAACAATATAACAAACAAGAGTCACATTGGCATACAAATAGCTTCAACAATATAACAAACAAGAGTAACATTGGAAATACAAATAGCTTGAACAATATAACAAACAAGAGTAACATTGGCATACAAATAGTTTCATCAATATAACAAACAAGAGTAACATTGGCATACAAATAGTTTCATCAATATAACAAACAAGAGTAACATTGGCATACAAATAGCTTCATCAATATAACAAACAAGAGTAACATTGGCATTCAAAAAGGCCACACAAACAACAATAATAACAGTGAACAACAAGACCCTGTCTGCAGAGCCTACAGTTCACGCCACAAAGGGCTTGCACAGGAAAATCACACACATAGGGGGCTCTGCTTTATCCTTATATAAAAGAATGAGAGAGAGAGAGTATCAGACAGGAGAATACAGACAGAGGGAGAGTACAGACAGAGAGAGAGTACAGACAGAGAGAGAGATAGGCAGAAGAGAGAGAGAGAGGTACAGACAGAGAGAGAGTAGACAAGAGAGAGATAGGCATGCAAGCATGTATGCATGCATATGCACTGACACAACTTGGTCGTCATTGACCTCTCTTCAGCTGTCTGCAGGGTAGGGCATGATAGATCAGCTTACACAATTCCCTTAGTATCACTGTACACCTCCTCCTCCTACCATCATCATCACACCACGCCGCACTGGTAATAATAATAATAATAGTAATAATAATGATATATTATATTTATTGTTATATCACTGTACACCTCCTCCTCCTACCATCATCATCACACCATGCCGCACTGGTAATAATTAATAATAATATTAATTAATATATTATTATTATATTATTGTTATATCAGTGTACACCTCCTCCTCCTACCATCATCATCACACCACGCCGCACTGGTGAATCAAAGAACTAGAGCCAATGCCCCTGCCTAGAAAACTAGTGTGGGTTTGAACTTTTCCCCCCTTCCACTAGACCGTAAGTGCTGGTCTGGTTGCTAGTCCTTTTGGATGTGATGATGATAATCTGAGATTCTGTGCACAACATGTATACAGCGCATATAAGAACCCATGGCAACAAGAGATTTGTTTTAAAATTCTGTAGTGAGAAGTCCAGTCTGATAGTACGCACACAGACAGGAAAGTTAGAGAGAAATGCAATAATGGGGGGACATCTTCCGCACACATCAAAGCCTGTTCCACCTCTCAGAAGAGTGGAACAAAATTTACACAAGTGTATGGGACTGGATGTGAAAGAGTATGAAAGTGATTATCCATTATCTTGGAAATACATTTAAAAAACAAAAAAAAAACAACCTAAGCCAATGCCACTAAACGACTTCCCTATACACCACACTATGCTTATTTCTATTCTATTGTTTGATATAAACGAGGTCCAACATGTATAAGCATAAACCATGCAACAGTTTGTTTTTTCTGTATGAGAAGTCCCCGTCTGATGTAAAGCAGTATTAGGAAATCAAAATTGATCATCTTCCCACCGCATCAGAGCTGTCCACTCTAGAAAGGGAACAAAATTTAGCGTGTATGGACGGATGTACGACGTGCTTATCCATTATCTGGAAATACTTTTTTTTTTTTAAAAAAGCCACATCACGAAGACTAGATGACAAAACTATGCCACATCATACATCACCCACACGAGTCCACACTTTCCACACAACATCCTGCTTTTTTTCTTCCTTTGTTTGGCTTTTTTGAGGTTTTTTTTGGTAGCCTTATCCTTGCTTTTATCTTAAAAGCCCCTAGAAAATAAGGAGAATGAAAAAACCCAAACATTTTTTAACAGGAAGATAAATGTCAGCAGCATCTTGTGTGTGTTTTTAGAGAGAGGAGGGGGGGGAGGGGGACCTGCCTTGAGGGCCTCTTTTTTTCTTTTTTTTATTCATGACCATCTATCTCCCCATCCTCTGCATGTTGTGGGCTGCTTTTCAGCAAACTTTCAGGGTGTACATATCCAGTTGCAAAGAGCTCTTTTCAATATGATAGTGTGTGGTGATGAAAGGATTGGTATAAATAGGCTCATGTGGGCATAAGCATGCATGCACTCAGATGCACGCATTGCGCTTCACATGCTGCACCAAGCATGCACATATGTCACCACACATTGCACGCACGCACACCTCATCTCCTCTCCCTCCCCTCTCTCTCTCTCTCTCTCTCTCCCTTCTCTCTCTCTCTCTCTCTCTCTCTCTCTCTCTCTCTCTCTCTCTCTCTCTCTCCTCTCTCCTCTCCTCTCTCCTCTCTCTCTTTCTCCTCTCCTCTCTCCCTCTCTCCTCTCTCTCCCTCCTCCCTCCTCCTTCTTCCTCCCCCAAGATGAATGAATTTATGTGCAGATCAGCCAACACTTCATTTTGTTTTGTTCTCTCTGAACGTATTTTTAATTTGATTTATTAGCGGGAACTGTGCAGCCAGATGAGATTGCTGCTTTTGGGGGCTATTTCATCCCCAAACTCCGGGAAGAATTGTTTTGTTTCCAACTCCTCATCTGTGTTTTTCTGCCCTTGGGGCGGATAACTTTTCAATTGGAAGCGATTTTATCGCCCCTGAACAGTTTAATTTATTGAACAAATGTGCCTCCATTTCCATCCCGACGACATTTGGAGCCTGGTAGTGACTTGTCTTTTTCTTCCCGTGGTATGGTGCGTCTTTCCTGGTGGCATCAAGAGAGTAGCTACATTGTGGTGGGGTGGTTAAGTGTTGTGTGTTGTTGGCAGGGGTAGTAGGTAGGGTTCAGTCACCAGCAGAAGTCTCTGTGTCTTTCATGGAGGAGTCATTGGGGCACAGCACTGAATTCTTACCAACACATGTCTCAGGAACATCCTCAGTATCAAGTGGCCAGAAGTCGTCTTCAACAAACAACTGTGGGACAGGACCAGACACGCACCAATCAAGACGGAGATCAAGAAAAGGAAATGGGGATGGATCGGCCATGCGCTCTGCAAGCCTGCTCCAAATGTCACCAGGCAGGCCTTTGACTGGAACCCACAAAGGAAGTGGAAAGTAGGTCGACCAAAACAGACCTGGCGCAGAAGCATTGAAGCAGAGACGAAGGCAGCCGGAATGATGTGGGCCGAGCTGAAGAGGATCTCCCAGAACTGAGTCCATTGGAGGGGTGTAGTTGCGGCCCTTTGTTCCCCAGGAAATTCAGAGGCATAAGTCAAGTCAAGTCACTGAATTCTTAACCCCTACACTGCGCTGTTGACGAGCGCCGCTCGTCATAGAAACCGCCACCTGCAATGCTGTGTTGACGAGCGCCGCTCGTCATGAACCAACGCTCTCTCTGTTTCGCTCAGCATTGCTGAAAATCCTTCTTATTATGATTTGTTTAGCTCCCTTGATGTATCTTTAACCCATGAGTCCCATTTGTTCAAGTTATTTGCATATTTTATGACGTTCAATCGGCAAGGTAAACGAGGTACTGCGAAGTTCAATTTTTGGGTTTTCGAAGCAATGGCTGCCCCTCAACTGACCTATACAGTTGCTGAAGTTATTAATGAAATTTATAGAGATCAAGATTGTGGAGATTAGGTTTTTTTTTGGTTTTTTTATTCAGTTGACATCGAACTTTGCGATGCAAATGACTCAGGTTTTGATCCGGAAGAAACTTCTGCGTACTCGTCGTCTGAATCGGAACATGAAGATCGTATCATTCGAGATGCAGTTGGGTATAGTTGAGGGCTTTATTCATTTTTATAACATAATTGTATTGCTTTTTTTCTCTGTTTATTCATAAACAGAACAACTAAATGTGTGTATCGTATGGTTGCACCTTTGGTCAGGGCTTGGTCAGTGAGCGAGCCAGTCAGTCACTGAGTGGCCGATGTGTTTGATCTACTTTGAAGTGGTTGCGACCTCGTGTGTCATTGTCACCTAGGCTACTCGTTAGCTGTCAGTTATCAGTGTGTGTGTCTATTTGTTTTGTTGATGAGCTATTGTTCCTGCTGACATCTGCCCTGGCTCCGTGGCTGTGTGTTTGTGTGAAGAGCAGGTGTGTGTGTGTGTGTGCGTGCCTGCGCGCGCACGTGTGTCTGTCTGTCTAATTATATATTTTTAAAATTGTCACAAATACAATCTTCATTCAGTTTCCTTTCATTCAGTATATACTTTTATGTAGCTATCTTAGGAATTTCCTGAATTAAAAGCAATTGAAAATTATATGCGTGATTTTTGTCTGTTTCTGAAAATTTCTTCAGCATAGGCCTGAGCAAAATAGGTCAGCAGCGAAAAGGTTAAGGCTGTTGTGTCTCTCTGGGGCCAGTTGCCCCTGTCCTAGCCCATCCCTCCCCTGGTATAGGGTGCATGGTGGCTATATATATCCCTGTGATGTAACCCACAGAACATCTGCATGAAGGCCAAAAACATGCACGGTTGATCTTCTGCATCCATGTGTGTATACAGCATGCATCTGATGGGGCATCGGTTTATGGTGTCATCCGATGGACATTAGGTGGAGTCAAGTCAAAAATCCCTTTGTTGGCTTGAACCAGGGCATTAGCTCTCCCTTCCTCCTTCTCTCTCTCTCTCTCTCTCTCTCTCTCCCTCCCTCTCCTCTCTCTCTCTCTCTCTCTCTCTCTCTCTCTCTCTCTCTCTCTCTCTTCTCACACACACACACACACACACACACACACACACACCCCACCACACACACACACACACACCACACACACACACAAAAATCTGGCACTTTTTGTTTTCTTTTTTCATTCCTCAGCTAGAGTTGTGAAGTTCACCAATGATGAGATTTTAGTGTAATTGCCTGCCCTGAAGGTAGCCACATTCAGTGGTTAGGAATTCAATCATGTGTTGTGCGATTGATGTTAATATGTTGGGGTGTGTGTGTATCAAATCAAATCAAATCAAATTTTTATTTCCAGATGGTACATTGAATAAGCATTAATTTGCTTTTTTTCAGTGTGTGTGTGTGTGTGTGTGTGTGTGTGTGTGTGTGTGTGTGTGTGTGTGTGTGTGTGTGTGTGTGTGTGTGTGTGTGTGCATGTGTGTGTAAGTGATGTGATGTTATGTTGGGGGGAGGAGGTGTATGTGTACATGTGTATGTGTATGAGTGAGTGTGTTTATTTTATTTTATTTTATTTATTTATTCTTTTATATTGAGGATAATGGAAAAAACAGTCATAGGTCATATTGGTGTATGTGTGTGCATGTGCATGTCCATGCGTGTGTGTGTGTGTGTGTGTGTGTGCGTGTGTGTGTGGTGTGTGTGTGTGTGTGTGTGTGTGTGTGTGTGTGTGTGTGTGTGTGTGTGTGTGTGTGCGTGCGTGTGTGTGTGCATGTGTGTGTGTGCATGTGTGTGTGTGCACATTGTGTGTGTGTGTGTGTGTGAGATATGTGATATTGGTGAGTGTGTGTGTGTGTGTAGTAGTAGTCTTCAGTTATACGTCCTTCCACATAAAGTGATACCAGTGTGTGTGTGTGTGTGTGCATGTGTGCACGTGTGTGCATGGTTGCATGTGTGCACGCTTGCATGTACATGCGTGCATGTATGCATGGTTGTGGTTGCAGCGAGACAATGCGGCTGGACACGGGACTGATCGTGGAGCTGTGGAACAAGGGCATGCTGTGGGACAAGCTGATGGGGCTGCACTGGCTGCCCCTCTCCAAGGTGCACCACTCCAACAAGGTAGGGCAGGGCTTGCCTGCTGCCTGCCACCATAACAGGGAGGGAGGGAGGGATTCTCTCTGGTGTCTGTGTGTGGGGGGAGCTGTCTTTCATTGACACACAATGGCCTACTCTTACGAAAAGCGGAACAGGATTTAACGGTGTGCGCAAGATGTTTTGCGTGCGTTCACACACAGGCCTCGGTTCAGTCTCATGTGTGTGTGTGTGTGTGTCTGTGTCTCTGTCTGTCTGTCTGTCTGTCTGTCTCTCTCTCTTCTCTCTCTCTCTCTCTCTCTCTCTCTCTCTCTCTCTCTCTCTCTCTCTCTCTCTCTTCTCTCTTCTCTCTCTCTCTCTCTCTTTCTCTCTCTCTCTCTCTCTCTCTCTCTCTCTCTCTCTCTCTCTCTCTCTCTCTCTCTCTCTCTCTCTCTCTCTCTCTCTGATAAGGGCAGGGACTGGATGTAAAAAAGCACACGAGTGCTTATTCATTATCCTTGAAGAAAGGGGGGGGGTGGAGTTGACATGAGTGCTGACTCCCCTTCCCCCAAAGCCCACCTTATGAGACTAGAAGCCGAGGTCCTTTGAGCAAACACATGTTAATACCTGTTCTGCCCCTTGGAAGGGAAATTCTTTTGTGCTGGTTACAATGGATGACCCCCTCCCCCCCCCCTCCCAAAATAGCATGCACGGTGGTGTCATGCATAATCATCATCCCCGGAGTCCCAATGCGACTGTCTGTCTTAATGGTGGGTATGAAACAGTCACATATATGCAAAACCTCACCATTGGTGAAGCTTTATGTATCTCATCGAATTTTCATCTCCTGGAAATAAATCTGACAACTAATGGCTGTAGTAGGTGGTTTGAAGATGTACCACGCTGTATTTCAACATAGCTACAGATGTTCTGCAGGCCACAGATGCTGAATTAAAAGTATGCCCGGTACACGCACAGTGTCTTGTGTTTTAGCATAAGGTGCTTTGATCTTGGCCGGTTTTTGTGACTGCAGGCATCATTACAGCGGGCCAGGACACAATAGAATAATACTCAGCGTGAAACAATGGGGGATCAGTATCAATACGATCACAGTGAGCAAGACAGGCAAATCAATAGATCCTATCAACAGTTGGCCATGGTTGAGTGGAAGGAAACATTTGGTATGCATATGCGATGGGATAAAAATCATAGCAGTTACAGCAACAAGTACCGTAGTCAGGCGTTCCCCAGCTTAACACTCTTATTCATCATAGGGGACGATATAGCTAAAGCTAAAGTTAAGCAGCATCGAGTGTGGTTACCAAATGGATGGGTGACCACTTGCGCACTTTGGCTTCAGTTCAGTCTCCAATTCACCCAGCTGTAAATGGGTACCTGCCCTCTTTAGGGTCAGGGAAGGTAAAGCAGCAAGGGAGAAGAGATGGGCGCCACCCTCAATTTACTGGCCCCTAGAGAAGCTGAGGTCTCTGATGCCTCACTCCCCCATGACCACCTAGGTTATGGGACACCTTTAGCTTTACCTTATTCATCCCACCTGGGAATGACTGTGAGACTGTAGGTACACACTGGATGAGAGGTTTTGCCTGTATGGCTGATGGGATGTGAGGAGAAAATGGCCTCTGAAAGACAGTATGGCTGCCTGTAATGGGATGGAGGTCGTTGAAAACAGTCATACATGCTGACTTCTCATGAATTTGTGTGTGTGTGTGTGTGCGTGCGCGCACTTAGGCATCACAGTGATTACCCGGTGAGATGAATGAGTCCGAGTTTCAGATCATGGGTAACCGCTGTGGGGTTAGGCTGATAGGGATTGCATGAGAACACCAGCAGCAAACAGCAACAATCTTGTTTTGTTGTCTCAGAACTTTTAATGTGTGGATTCTTTGGTTTTATTGCAGACAGTTTATTTAGTCCTGTAAACTGATAACTGTTCTTATGTGTGTGTGTGTGTATGTGTGCGTGCGTGCGTGCGTTGTGTGCATGTGTGTCTTGTGACTGTGTCTCTCTCTGTGCGTGTATGTGTGTATGAATATGTGTGCCTGTACATGTGTGTATGTATGCGCGCATACATGTATATGTATGCACATGCCTGTGTGTGTCTGTGTGTGTGTACAGGAGGGGAAGGGGCGGTGGCTGAACCTGGACCAGGAGCTGGTGATCCAGAACGGGGAGATAGTGGGCACACAGTTCCCCACTGAATACAGCCTGCTGCTGGACGCCCGCTTCGAGCTGCCCTATGGTACATACACCTCCTTCCTGCCTTCTTCCTTCCTTCTTTCCTTCCTTCCTTCCTTCCTTCCTTCCTTCCTTCCTTCCTTCCTTCCTTCCTTCCTTCCTTCCTTCCTTCCTTCCTTCCTTCCTTCCTTCTTTCCTTCCTTCCTTCTTTCTTTCTTTCCTTCCTTCCATCCTTCTTTCTTTCCTTCCTGCCTTTCTTCTTTCCTTCCTTCCTTCCTTCCTTCAGTCACACTGCTGCCCTATGGTCGGTACACCTCCTTTTTGCCTTCCTTCCTTCCTTCCTCACTTCCTTCCTTCCTCCCTTTCTTTTTGCCTTCCTTCTTTCCTTCCTCCCTTCCTGCCTTCCTTAACCCTAGTAGCGCTGTTCCCGGAATTATCCGGAATCGCGGGGTCAAGGCAATATGGCGACCGCCGGACCATTCCGGGATCGTATAGGTGACTCATTTGACGATCGACTTTCGTTTCCCAAGGCCACATGATGAATGGCAAGGCCGTTACAGGGCCGCAGAAAGGGTTGAAGGTCATTCTGCAGCGAATATCAGCGCGATTTTCCGATTGGTCGAGAAGAAAAAAATTTTTTTTTAGCAGTCCACAACTCAACTTTGAAAATGGCGACCAACTACGTGCCCGAATTTTACGATGCGTTCCGTGAGCTCCTGGAGGACAGTGACAGCGAGGGGGAGTTTGAGGGGTTCAGATTAGATGAACTGGACAACAATCCTGACGATGAGGCCAGAAGTGTGCCTTTTCTAATGGAAAATTGGACAGAAGGCGATCGCGATCGAGTCGAGCTGGACTCGGTCTGCCAACCTGGATGTGTTGCCACGCTACCAGACAATTGTGATATTGTGGACTTTTTCAATTTGTTTTTTCCACAACATATTCTTCGAAAAGATGGCTGAGGAAACAAATAGATATGCAGACAACTACTTGGCGACGCATCAGCTCAAACCATGTTCGCGATTGCGAGCCTGGAAAGCCACGACATGGCAGGAGATGAAAGTTTTTACCGCCATGACGATCGCAATGGGACTCGTTGTGCAGTTAGACTTTTCTGAATACTGGACAACCGATGAAGTGACACAGACTCCTTTTTTTCCAAAATTGATGTCAAGGGACAGAGCATTTTTGCTCATGACATTTCTTCACCTGTCTAACAATGCCGATCATGTGCGACGTGGTGAACCTGGCTTCAACCCTCTTCAGAAACTGGGGACTGTGTACACTGACATCATCCAAAGTTTTTCGTCGGTGTATCAGCCACATCAGCAACTGTCTCTGGATGAGGGGATGATCCCCTGGAGGGGACATCTCTCATTCAGAGTCTACAACCCTGACAAACCGAAAAAGTATGGCATCAAGGCCTACATGATATGTGATGCCACCAATGGGTATTGCCTGAAATTCAAACTCTACACAGGTAAATCCGATCTGCCTGGGACAAGCAACGGTGCCACGTATGACCTTGTCATGGATATGATGAGGGGGGTACTTTGGCAAGGGGCACATCCTATACATGGACAATTATTACAGTTCACCCCACCTGTACTGGGATTTGTGGCAGCTGTCTGTGGGGGCTTCAGGTACACTTCGTGCCAACAGGAGAGGTGTGCCACAGATGGTGAAGGACAAGGTGTTGCGACAGAAGGGGGACACTTACACTGTGCACAACAAGCATATGATGCTGATGAAGTTCTACGACAGGAAAGTGGTCCACCTTCTGTCTACAGTGGACACTTCACTGCCAACAGCCACTGGGAAAAGCAACCCGAGGACAAACCAGCCCATCCAGAAGCCTGAGGTCGTTGTCAACTACGACACCTACATGGGGGGGGTTGACAGGTCAGATCAGATGGTCAGCTACGCCACCTTCAATTTCAGGACACTGAAATGGTGGAAAAGAGTTTTTTTCCATGTGAGCAGTCTGGCTGTCCTGAATGCCTATCTGTTGTACAAATCCACAACAGAGAAGCCCATGCTCCACCGCCAGTTTCGAAAGAAGCTGGCAAAAGACATGGTGATGACTGTCGACACTGACGACGTACCTGGCATGCAGGGACGACAACTAGGACGACCCACCACTGAACCCAACACTGTTCTGAGGCTTCAGAACAAAACGGACCATTTTTTCCAGAAAATCCCGTCAGCAGGAAAAAAGAAAAATGTGACCCGTGCATGTGTTGTTTGTGAGCCTGCAGAGAGGAAGCAAAATGAACGAGTGGGACAGAAAAAAAAAAAGAAACGGAAGAGAGCAGCTACCAGTGCAAAAAGTGTCTGACTGCTTTGTGTGTTGTGCCATGCTTTGAACTGTTCCACTCCTACTCAGACTATGAAAGAAAATATTATGAGTGGAAAGCAGACCAGGATGCGGATGGTGACAGTTAGTTTTGTTCTTACCTGTGACATTTTTTTCCACACCTGTAACTTACCTGTGGTTTTTTTTATTTTTTTTTTTTTATAGTGTGTGCCTGTGTATGTCTGGATATTCATCAAAGTTCTTTTCTTTTTTTTAATTGTGAAGATTACCAGTGGTTTTGGACTTGTGACTCAAAAGTGAAATTTAGGATTTTTTGTCATCAAGGACTTACCTGTGATTGTACTAATTACCTGTGTCATCAGTGGACAATTCAGTTGCTGCCAGTGTCCAGATGTCTTGCAGATGTTTTCTTGTCATCTTTTGCACACCACACACCATTCATTCCAAATAAAAGTCTTCAAAACAGTGAGTACAATGACTTTGTTTATTTTTTTGTTGTGGCTGTTTGTTTGTTTGTTTTTTTTTTCATAGTCATAAACATAATATATTGCTATAAAACAACAAGCATGCAAAAGCTTATTATCTAAGCTTTCCAATGATATATAACTTTACATACTTAGTTAACATGGGCATACTAATATCAAGGGTTGTTTGGTCCCACCCTGCTTCAAAATTGTACTGCTCCATGTTAAGTCAGCTAGCAGCACTGAATACTCTATGGGATTACTTAGCGCCACTAGGGTTAATGACAACAAGAATGATTACAGCAACAAAGGGGACTGAAATGATGATAATCTCAGAAAACTAGCCAACTACACACACCTGAACCAAAATTACAGCATATCAATATTTAAACATTTCAATATGCAATGTGCATACATACTGATAAACACACTTGTTATCGACCAATCACTCCCCCATGCCTGCTATTGTTTGTTGGATACACATGTGAAACATACACATGCACACACTTACACAAACATACACAAATGAGTGATGTAACTATCTGTGTGTAGTAGCACTAGGTGCGCGAGGGGTGTAACTAGCAGGTGTGTAGTAGCACTAGGTGTGTGAGGCAGTGTTGGTGCAGGAGGACAGGACAGGAGAGGAGAGGAGTGTTGTCAGCAGCAGTGTGGTTTGACTGTTGCAGACGTGGTGTCAGACCTGCCAGAGGCTGAGGCAGCAGAACTGCAGGACAAGCTGTCCGTCATCAACTCCCTGATCAGTCCAGAGGTCAGAGTGCAGGATTCAGTGTGTGTGTGTGTGTGTCTGTGTGTGTGTCTGTGTGTGTGTGTGTCTGTGTGTCTGTGTGTGTGTGTCTGTGTGTGTGTGTGTGTGTGAGTGCGTGTGTGAGAGTGTGTGTGTGAGAGTGTGTGTGTGTTGTATGTGTGTTGTGTGTGTGTGTGTCTGTGTAGTCTTCAATTTTACGTCCTTCCACATAAAGTGATACCGGATGTGTCTGTGTGTGTGTGTCTGTGTGTGTGTGTCTGTGTGTGTGTGTCTGTGTGTGTGTCTGTCTGTGTGTGTGTCTGTGTGTGTGTCTGTGTCTGTGTCTGTGTGTGTGTTGTGTGTGTGTATGTGTGTGTGTGTGTGTCAAAGTCAAAGTCAAAGTCAAAGTCAAACTTTTATTTCCAGATGGTACATTGAGTAAGCAGTACAATTGCTTTTTTTCATCAAGCCATCCATCTAAAAAATAAAATAAAATAAAAAATTTTAAAAAGGAGAAAAAAATAGAGAAAGTCATATTTGAACAAGGGAAAACTTAAAGAAGATATGTGGTACAAATGAAAAGATTAAAAATGAACTTGAAAAATATTCACACCAAAAGAAGAAACTACACACACACACACACACACACACACACACACACACACACACACACACACACACACACACACACACACACACACACACACACACACAAACACACACACACACATATATATATATATATATATATATATATATATATATATATATATATATATATATATATATATATATACCACACGCGCGTGTGTGTGTGTGTGTGTGTGTGTGTGTGTGTGTGTTCAATTTCTTTTAACGTCTTTTCACAAATTGTGATATTAGACGGAAATGCGGGAGAGAGAGACAAAGACAAAGAAAGACAGAGGGGGAAGGGTGTGTGAATGTCAGGGGAAGAGGGCGTAGTTGGTAATGTATGGAAGATGGAATTTCAGAGGATCAATAGGGCCTACACGTGGACTGATAAAAAAAAACAAAAAACCTTAACATTACTTACCTAATAAACTACAATGAACAAAAAGGAAAATGCAGTTCTAACAATTCTTAACAAAAACAGTAATTCCAAAGAAAAAATGTGAGGTAATTTCACCTGAGAAAAAAGTCGTAATTACCTCCCCCCCCCCCCCCCCCCCCCCCCCCAAAAGAAAGATACACCACCAACAATAATAACAAATAATAATTTTTTTTTTAAAATTTAAAAGCTATCCCCCTCATCAACTCATGTGTGTGTGTGTGTGTGTGTGTTTGTGTGTGTGTGTGTTTGTGTGTGTGAGAGTGTGTTTGTGTGTGTGTATGTGTGTGTTTTGTGTGTGTGTATGTGTGTGTATGTGTTGTATGTGTGTTGTGTGTGTTTGTGTGTGTGTGTGTGTTGTGTGTGTGTTGTATGTGTGTGTGTGTGTGTGTGTGTGTGTGTGTGTGTGTGTGTTGTGTGTGTGTGTGTGTGTTTGAGTGAGTGTGTGTGTGTGTTGTGAGTGTGTGTTGGGGGGGGGGGGGGGTCACATATGCAAAATCTCACCACTGGGGGAAAAGTTGGGAGTTCTAGCCAAGGAATAACAAACAACAAAAACATGCTGACATATAGCATCTTGCAATATTTTGATTTTCTTGCCAGCCATTTACTGATCTGTGTGGTGGTAGGGCATGTAAGCTGCCTAAAGCTCCTGTATATGAAATCCCTTGTTTTTGGTGTCCACATTTGAGGGCTTTAAAAATTCTTCAAAATCAGTTATTTGTCAAAAGTTGCTTTAGAAAAGCGCTTTATTTTCTTTTTTTTTTTAAAAAGATGTTTTTTTCAGTAATTTGAGCCTGAATTTTATTTCTGCAAAATGTGTAAAAAAAAAAAAAAAAAAAAATTTTGTTTTTTTGTTTAAGGGATTTTGAAGTCTCAGAGTGGGCATTCATCCAATGTGTGATAGCATCAAACATTCTACAGGGCTACAGCAGCAGTTACTGCCCTTTAGTCTAACACCTGCACACACACACACACTGCTATTTTTATGTAAGTGTTCTGCTAAAAGTTTCACATTCAAACTTGAGTGTTTAGAAATATTTTGTTTCAAGAAGGACCATTAAAGAAACAAGGAGGGGGGGGAAGAGGAGGGGGGGGGAAATGTTTTTTTAAAATTGTAAGTATTTAATCAAAAGTTCTGTGCAAACTGAAGACAGGGATGATTGGTTATAGAAGTTTGAATGACGTGTATGGCCTTGTTATCAGATGAGGTTTTTTTTTAGCAGTTATTTGCTGAACAGTAGCGTTCCATCCCATAAGAGGAAGGACATATGAGTCCATAAAACCATCACACGGCACTTTCCTCCACCACTGTTTAGGAATGGAAAAACGTTTGTTGTAAGCAACAAAGTGGGAAGTGGGAAGAAATAAACATGTGCAGGTGAGAAGTCTGTGATGTAGCAGAGACATTGTCTATGACCTTAGTTTTTGCTTCAGAAAGGTGGAAACTTTGTGTATATAAACACATGCAGGTGAGAAGTCTTTGCTATGTAGAAGAGACATTTTCTATGGCCTTAGTTTTCTTTGCTTCAGAAAAGTGGAAACTTTGTGTAGATCTATGTTTGTTGGTTGGACTTGTTTGGTAGTAGCCACATGTAATGCTGTTTAGCATATGAAATAAAACTGGGTGTGTTTTCCGTCTTATCAGAGAGTAGATTGTTTAAAATGGGGGTATTATGGAGTTTGTTTTAAATCAGTTTGTAATGTATGCACATACACACAGGCACACACTCAGACACCTCTCTCTCTTCTCTCTCTCTCTCTCCTCTCTCTCTCTCTCTCTCTCTCTCTCTCTCTCTCTCTCTCTCTCTCTCTCTCTCTCTCTCTCTCTCTCTCTCTCCCCTCCTGTCAGCCCTTGCCTCTTGCCATCCTTCCCACATGAATCATTCAATCTGTTTCATTCAGTCACTATCATGTGCCTGACAGTTGATTTTCCTTTTGTATATATCTGTTTGTAGTGTTCATTACACTGTTTGTTACAGTGCATTAGAAAGTGGTGATATTGGGATTCACAGAAACCGGTCAATATTCCCTTTTTGAAAAAAAAAGAAGAGTTATTTGATTTTTTTAAATCTGAAATGTCCTGATTTTCAGGTGGCTGCTGAGCAAGCTAGGACTCCATCATATGCACAGTGTAAGATCAGCGTGTGTGTAGGTGTGTGTGTGTGTAGGTGTGTGTGTGTGTGTGTGTGTAGGGGTGTGGGTGTGTATGTAGGTGTGTGTGTGTAGGTGTGTGTGTGTGTTAGGGGGAGGGGGGTATAGTATGGTGTTTGTGTGTGTTTGGTTGTTTTTTGAAGACTGATTTTGTACTTGTGCATGCTTACACACTCGCACACGTATGTGCGTGCACATGCGCACACATGCACACAGTACCAAACAAGCGCATACACACACACACACACACACACTACCACACATGCGCGCGCGCACACACACACACAAAACACACTCACACACACACACACACACACACACACACACACACACACACACAGAGAAAATCTTGCACACATGTGAAATCCTGTTTCGCTTTTTGTAAGAGTAGGCCATCGTGTGCCGGTGGGAACAGATGACATTTTCAAAAATGCATACACACGGGGACTGGATGTAAAAAAGCACAAAAGTGCTTATTCCATTATCCTCAATATAAAAGAATAAATCAAATCAAATCAAACACACACACACACACACACACACACACACACACACACACACACACACACACACACACCATATTCTGCTTATATAACTACAGATGTATTCCAGGAACATCAGGAGTTAGAAAATCAATCTTCATGTATTAACAATCAAGATGATGGTTTTATGGTTTGCCATTGACAGTTGTTGATTGGATTGGCTTTGTAATTGCCTTTTTATTTTATCGGAGAATGACAGATGATGATTTGTCCTCAAAAAGAAGAGCCACACTTGGTTTATGCATGGTGATGTATGCATACAGAGAAAGGTTTGTGTGCAGTATTTGTCCTGAAAAAGAACCACCATGCTTAGGTTATGTATGGTGATGTAGGGTTAACAGCCAACTCTTCGTGTAGATTAGCTTAAGCGAAATGGCTGGTGTCCTCAGCACAGTCTGGTTTATTTGCCTCAAGGAATGAAATAATGTAGATATTGTGTCATTTAATGTTGTTTTTTTCAGGTGGACAGTGTTAGATATTTGAAAGCATTAGGAAGTGTTGGTTTTGAACCTGAAGTTGAAAGCTACTGGAGCCACTGAAACTGAATGGGGTGACAGCCCTGATATGGCTTTCGTGGCCAGTAGGGCTATAGACAATATTATGGTATGGTATAGATTAGCATGGAGGTATTTCAGTTTTAAGAACTGGAAAGAAAACTGTACACAACAAAGCAGTGAAGAAGCAGAGTAGAGCAGCTTTCTGCCTTGCTGTACTTTGTTGAGCACCAAACGAGAAGGAAAGTGGCAGGAGGGTTAAGACATTCTCCTGCCGACAAGTAAACCGTGAGGTTCTGGGTTCGATTCCCAGCCTCAACCTTTCTTCCCAGTTTGACCAAAAAAACCAACCCCCCCCCCCCAAAAACAAAGTCAAAGTCCTGCTGAGACTATAAAACCGAGGTCCCATATGCAAACCCATGCAGAACATCTTGTGCACTTGTTAAAAACCTGTTCCGCCTTTTAGAAGAGTAGGCCATTGTGTGCTGGAAGGAATGGATGACAAAAAATTGCATACACACAGGTGTCATATTTAGACACCATCCCCATAGTCTGAATACGGCTATGTAAATGGTGGTTGGGGGGCGAACAGTTACATATGCAAAAAGCAAAATTCTCACCATTAGTGAAACTCGGACAGAAAAATTTTGGTTTTGAAAGAAGAACAAACTCGGTGCTATGCTGAATTCATATTCATTTTTATAACTTTATTTTAAAATATTTATATTTAACTGTGACAGTTGTGTGTGCACACTGGGGTTGTCAGAAATTTATAAATAACAGTTGTGTGTGCACAGTGCAGTGGGGATGTCAGAAAATTATAATTAACAGCTGTGTGTGCACAGTACAGTGGGATGTCAGAAAATTATAATTAACAGCTGTGTGTGCACAGTACAGTGGGATGTCAGAAAATTATAATTAACAGCTGTGTGTGCACAGTACAGTGGGATGTCAGAAAATTATAAATAACAGTTGTGTGTGTAAATTTACTGTAATACGAGTTTTAAAATGTGACGAGGTGACAGCCCCGATAAGGCCTGTGTGGTCGGCGGGGCTCTAAGCAACATCATTGGATTGGATTGGTGTGCTTGTGGGGATGTCTGAAATGTATAATGAACTGTTGTGTGTGCGCAGCAAGGATTTCTCAACTTTATAATTGACAGTAACAGTTGTGTGTGTGTGTGTGTGTGTGTGTGTGTGCTAACAGCGGGGATGTCTGAAATGTATAATGAACTTTATGATTTCCTGTAACAGTTGTGTGTATAAACAGCGAGGATTTCTCAACTTGATGATTTCCTGTAACGGTTGTGTGTATAAACAGCGAGGATTTCTCAACTTGATGATTTCCTGTAACGGTTGTGTGTATAAACAGCGAGGATTTCTCAACTTGATGATTTCCTGTAACGGTTGTGTGTATAAACAGCGAGGATTTCTCAACTTGATGATTTCCTGTAACGGTTGTGTGTATAAACAGCGAGGATTTCTCAACTTGATGATTTCCTGTAACAGTTGTGTGTGTGTGCCCAGCGTGGATTTCTCAACTTTATAACTAACTGTAACATTTGTTGTGCCAACAGCGGGGATGTCTGAGGACAGCGACTACACCAGCGACATCAACTTCCCAGTGCAGCACCAGCACAACACCAGCGCGCACCAGTACCGCAGCCACCCCCACCACCCCTACCACCTCCGGCCCAGTGCCTCCCACGAGTCCCAGGACTACCCCGCCTACGAGCAGTACGACGAGTCCTTCGACCAGTCCTTTGACCAGCCTGGCCACCAGAGGTCAGTCAGTACAGGATCCTCGCTTTGGTCAGCTGCGGTGTGAACAAAACCTGTTTGGCTCTTTTTTTTTTCTTCGTTCATTAAGTTGTTTCTTAAAGATTATGCACTCACACAAAAGTTATTTATTCAGACAGGCAGTCGGGGATCTGGGTTTGCTTGGGGTGTTTAGGGTTCTTTCGGGGTTTTTTTTTTACATTCCTATTGGGTTTGGTTGTGGTTTGTATGGTGTTTGTTTGGGATAGAATAACGTTTGGTAAGGTATGACTTTTTTTGCCGAGTTGTGTCAAAGCTGTGTGGACTTGGTATGGGTGGCCCTGCCTGTCTGAATAGTTTTCTGTGTGAGTGTGTGGTCTTTAAGAAACAACTTTATGAATGAAAAAGATGAGCACACAGGTATTGTTGATTGCTTAACTATAAACATCTGACTTCTGAAATGTTTCACATTTTTGTCTTCAAACATTGTAACAGTTGATGCCATATGCCACCAGTTTTGGGAATTCAAATCTCTCCAAAGTCAAAGTCGGTGATGCTGACAGTTGAGAGTGCTTTGAGATGAATATTAACTTTTTAAAAAGTCTGCATTTATTTGTGTGTTTTAACATTAATTGCTGTATCATAACAAGAGAAAACATGTCACTTTCAAATTATTTTAGACTGCCTCTAAATGTAGTGCTTGTTTCTTGGTTTTTTTGTTTTTTTTTGTCTTGCTTTCAAAATGCTTTTCACAACAATGAAACACTGTAGGCTTCAAAGTCTGTCTGTTCTGCAAACCTCTGGTGTAAAACTTGCTCTCTTTGGTCCCCTGTATGCATGGCCCTATTGAGTGGAATGTGTAGGGGCTGGTCTTCTGCCCTAAGGACTGCAGGAGCTCTGTTCACTGGTCTCAGCCAACACATTTGGACTGTAGGGCAGCTCAGTTCAGGGTAAAAAGGTAAATGTGTCCCATAGCCTATGTGGTTGTGGGGGAGCGAGGCATCAGAGACCTCAGCTTCTCTAGGGGCCAGCATGTTGAGGGTGGCGCCCATCTCCTCTCCTTTGCTGCTTTACCTTCCCTGACCCTAAAGAGGACAGGTACCCATTTACAGCTGGGTGAACTGGGGGATTTGTACTGAAGCCAAGGCGCGTAAACGGTCACCCATCCAACTGGCAACCACACTTGATGCTGCTTACCTTGACTGGGGGAAAGCGAGCGCTCTGACCACTGAGCTATTCCGTCCTGTTCAGGGTTTAGCACACAAACCACAAAACTTGTTTGGCTTTTGCTTGCTTTTTTTCAGCATTGTGCAGTTTGTAACCAACTTTTGACAATGAGCAGTTGATTTCTCAGTGCAAGCCAGGCTAGTTATAATTCCAACATATTTCTCCTCCACAAAAAAAATAGCCAGGCCAAGTTGTTGGTGAAAGACTAGAAAGGAAGTGGAAAAGGTGTGAAGGTGTGGTTGATTGACATAGGTGGTGTTGACACAGGTGGTGTTGACACAGGTGGTGTTGACACAGGTGGTGTTGACAGGTGGTGTTGACACAGGTGGTGTTGACATAGGTGGTGTTGTGCTGACATTGTCATGTACACCGTACATAAAAAACTGCATACACAAGGGACAGGATGTAAAAAAGCACATGAGTGCTTATTCCATTATCCTTGATAAAAAAAGAATAAATAAATAAATAAATAAATAAAAATGTTGGCTGGAGCATGCAAAACCATAATCATGACACTGTATTTTATTTATTTATTTATTCTTTTATATCGAGGATAATGAAATAAGCACCCATGTGCTTTTTTTCATCCAGTCCCCATGTGTATGCAGTTTTGTAAATCTTTGTCATCTGTTCCCACTGGCACACAATGGCATACTTATACAAAAAGTGGAACAGGATTAACGTGTAGAAGAGATGTATCATCAAGCCAGTAATGCATGCTTTTGCAAACAGCTCTTTCTGACTGGGTGAAAGGGTGCTAATTAGTGAATTAAAAACCAGAAAGTAGAATAATTATGCAATGCACTTTAAAAAGAGAAAGATATTTTTTAAAAGTCAGTTATTTATGGATTAGATCGGTTAACTAAGGCCAGACTTGCCTGTCAGCATCTCTCAATTTATCTATTCTTTTATAATCGAGGATAATGGAATAAGCACTCGTGTGCTTTTTTACATCCAATCCCCATGTGTATGCAGTTTTGAAAAATTTTGTCTTCCGTTCCCACCAGCACACCATGGCCTACTCTTCTGAAAAGCAGAATGAGTTTTATTGGGTGTGCAAGATGTTAGCCTCTGTGACCAGTGATAGTGACATGATCCTCCTTCTCCGTTTGCTCTGGTCTTTGGCCAAACACTGCCATGAAAACAGAAATTGTTTTCTTACCACCATGAAGTTTTGTTGTTGTTTTTTTTATCATCATACAGATATATCATAACTCCTGTATCACAGACAGTGGTAGTAGACAGTGATAGTTTTAGGCGCGTTACCTCAAGACCTCCGATCCTCTAGACCACATCTCCGCTTTGTGTATCTGTATCGGTGACTTATTTCCAAAACATTCCTCCTATCTTCAGTCAGCAACTGTCTCCAATCTCTCTGTTCAAGCTCCCTCTTTTCATCTGTCATGATCTCTAGCTTGCAGAGAGACAGCTATGAGAAATCCCCCTCATAACTTCGATTAACAACTGTCACCACTCTCTATTCAAGAAGCTCTCGCCCACCCTCTCTCTCTCTCTCTCTCTCTCCCACCCTCCTCTCTCTCTCTCTCTGTCTCTGTCTGTCTGTCTGTCTGTCTGTCTGTCTCTCTCTCTCCTCTCTCTCTCTCTCTCTCTCTCTCTCTCTCCTCTCTCTCTCTCTCTCTCTCTCTCTCTCTCTCTCTCTCTCTCAGAGGACTCCTATAAGAAAATCCCCACTTTTCACCCCCATCTCCCCTCCCTCCACAGGTTTGATTGGTAACTGTCTGCACACACAACACACACACACACACACACACACACACACACACACACACACACACACACACGCACACACACACAAATGCACACCACAACTCACTCACTCACATACACACCAACACCTACCCCCACCCCCTCCCACACACACACTGACACCCCCCCACACACACACACACTCACACACACCAACACCCCCCGCCCCCACCCTCCCCCTGAACACACACACACACACCAACACACACACACACACACACACACACAACACCACACACACACACACACACACCTGTTGCAACAGCCAGGTGAATTGATTGTGGTGGATGCATGGTGCAGGTATGAGGGTGAGCAGGAGGACTACTACGTGCCTGAGGGCAGCCCTTACCACCTGGGGCGCAGCGACACTGACTCCGAGCCCCTGTTCTACAACAGCCGCCCCAACAGCCGGCCCCAGTCCTTCGTCCACGAGGCCTTGGAGGGCCAGCACAGGTCAGCACCGTCCGTCTGTCCGTGTGTGTGTGTGTGTGATTTTTATTTGAAAAAATTTTAATTGTTTATGTCACAGCAGATTTCTCTGCCTGAAATTCGGGCTGCTCTCTCTCCCCAGGGTAAGCGCGTCGCCACAAATGCAGCGCCTACCCTTTGTTTTTTCTTTTTCCTATCTGCAGAATATCTATCTATCCGTCTGTCTGTCTTCTGTCTGTCTGTCTGTATCTATCTGTCTGTCTGTCTGTGTCTGTCTGTCTGTCTGTCTGTCTGTCTGTCTGTCCCTTAGTCTGGCGACCGTGGGGGCATCCCTGAAGATTTGACAACCAGTTCCCTCCATTCCTCTCTCTGTTCTGCCTTTCTCAAAATTTTGTTGAGTTCTGGGCCTGTCCATTCGCTGTTGTTGTCCTCCCATCTCTTCTCTTCCCTTTCTTATTTATTCTTTTATATCGAAGATAATGGAATAAGCACTCGTGTGCATTTTTTTTACATCCAGTCCCCGTGTGTATGCAGTTTTTGTAAATCTTGTCATCTGTTTCCACCGTTACACAATGGCCTACTCTTAAGAAAAGCGGAACAGGATTTAACATGTGCGCACACAGGGCCTCAGTTTATAGTCTCATCCGAAGGACTTGTGGGGAGAGTGGAGTCTGCACTGATGTTAACTCCAGGAGAAAAATCTCCTTGAACAGGAATTGAACCCGGTCATCAAATTGTGAGCGCAATGTTCCAACCGCTAGGCTAGCCTGTCCCCTGTGTTTGTGTGAGTGTTTGTAGAAAGCAGGGGGGGGGGGGGGGGGATATGAGTGTGGGTTTTTGGGAAGGGGGGTTTGAGAATGTATTGGGGTTATGTGATGCTTTGATTTTGGGATTTTTGTTGTTTTTGTTTAGGGTTGATGTTTTGTGGGAAAGTTGGGTTTTTTTTGAAGATTTTGTATTTTGTGTGTGTAGTTTTTGTTTTTGTGGTTTACTTCATTCAGTGGGTAGATGGTTCATGGTGCTTTTTGTTTTCGCTGCCTCTGTAGTAATGGTTTGGATTTGGCATACTTTAAAAAAAAAAAAAAAAAATTTTGAGTTTCGTTTTCTAGTGGGAATTTCTCTCCCTTCCTCCCTCCCCCTTTCTCTCTGTCTCTGTCTCTGTCTCTGTATCTGTCTTCTCTCTCTGTCTCTGTCTCTGTCTCTGTCTCTCCTCTCTCTCTCTCTCTCTCTCTCTCTCTCTCTCTCTCTCTCTCTCTCCTCTCTCTCTCTCATCTCCCACTCTCCCCATCTCCCACTCTCCTCACAAGTCCTTCCGATGAGCATGCAAAACATCTTGTGCACACGTTAAATCCTGTTCCGCTTTTCGTAAGAGTAGGCCATCGTGTGCCGGTGGGAACAGATGACACTTACAAAACTGCATACACACGGGACTGGATGTAAAAAAGCACAAGAGTGCTTCTCCCATTATCCTCGATATAAAAGAATAATTCAAATTCTCTCCCCCTCCCCTGTATTACGCTTTGCAGTCAGATGCATATATTTCTCAATACCTAACCCCCCCCAAAAAAATTGTTATACATCTCTTCATAGGCCAAGAGAAAGGAAGCTGATTGCCAATAAACTGTCATAACCATTAATATCAACTTCATCTTGGCATCTCGGTGTTATCAGTACTGCTCCAATGATTTCTCATAACAAAAAGTGATAACGAGTCCTACATAACAAAAGTGTGAGGCGATGAGTCAGGTGGCCTGAAGCGCTGTTGGGGTGTAGAAGATGAAGTGGTTACACAGAACGCAGGCTGTTTCCTCCCTCCACAGCAATCTGCTGTCACCCTCAATCAATAGTGTTTGTTCGTCTTGGAAGACTGGCGGGGGGTTTGTTTGGGTTTTTATTTTATTTTCCAGGCTATAAAATTGCATGGTTTGTTGCTGAATATACGTGCCGTTTTATTTTTAGGTATCATAACAGTTTTACTGATGAGCCACAATGTTTTCTTTAATTTTTTCCCCTTTAATTTTGAGGGTAGCACAATGCTTTTTTACATCAGTCCCCATGTACAAGTGATTTTTTTTTTTAATTGTCATCCGTTCCCCCTGCCATAAATAACCTACTCTTCTGAAAGGTGGAACAGGTTTGACATGTGCACATGATGTGTGTCTTGTAGTTTTATTCAAAGGACGTCTCTGGGGGAGTGGATGTGGTGGTTTGATCAATTCAGAGACCTCAGCAGTGACGGTTAACCCTCCAAACCACACTTACCATCAATATTGTGTCTGAAAATGAATTCTAGATGTTGTAAAGGTTTGCCCATGCGCTGATATCCCCACAAAAAAAGGGCGAAAAAGCTTATTTTGAACATTCTCAGCAGCTAAAACAAAATCTCTAGCGATAAAATTCAAAATGGCGTCCATGGACTTGCCTCCAGATTGCTTTCCTGTCACATTTGCATTGTGGGATTTGCCATTGAGAGAGTTGTTGACTTTTGCCCGTGGTTGGTCATGGTCATTCCTATATTTAGAAACAGAAGTAGGATCAGTGGGTTACGGTTGATATGGTTGGGGTTGGCTTAATGCGCACTCAAGATGTTTTGTGTGCATTCACACACAAGGCTTTCGGTTTATTATCTCATCCTGAGGACTTTTGGGGGAGTGGAGTTAGTACTGATGTTAACTCCAGGGTAAAATCCCCTCGTACAGTTGTCTCTGGATGGCTCAGTCCCGGGCCTTCAGATCATGAGCTCAGTGCTCTAACCACTAACCTATCCCCCATTTGAGCTTATGACTTTCTAACAGACTCTCTCTGACGTTAGATATTGGCTACCTTCATGGTAGGCAAAAATGGTGGCATATACAAAATCTCAGTATTGGCGAACCTCAGAGCTTTAACCAAGGAATGAAAGAGAAAAAAACAACAACCCAAAACCTACCATCCCTTCCAAAGTCTTCATTCCTGCTTCTTGACACTGTAATTCTGCTGTTAAGTGGTCATTTCTCCAGGGCAGTCCTTTTTGTTCTTTTTCCTTTAATTTGAAAAAACAACAACAACCCTTGAGCAGAAACCCAAACAAGACTCTCGACCATCAAAACCCGTCAACAGCAAGGTGACATGGAGCTTTCACTGCAGATGCCGTCCCTCAAACCTTTCCTCAAGATGACACATGCAAGAAGCTGCCCGTGTTTGGCAAGCTGTGCAGCCCTCCCCCACCTCCCCCCACCCCCCAGTCCCCCACCCCCCAGCCCATTGTGCACATGTGTAAGCCAGGGCCAAGCTCCATTGTACTTGACTTTAACGACATCAGCAGCTGTGGTAGGGGGGAGGGGGATGAAGTGGAGAATGTGTGTTGTGGAGATCAATGTGTGTGTATAAGTGATATTTTTTGGCGCGCTGACCTCAGAAAGTGTCAGGGAGGGGTGGAGAACAGTTCGCAGTGTTGTGGGGGAGGAATGAGGGCTGAGGGTAAAACTGACCTGACCCCCTCTTGTGTGTGGAGTTGAGGGTCCGAGTTGTGTGGTAATTTGATGTTCAGGTAGCGTTTTTTTTTCTTTCTTTGTTGTTGTTGTTGTTACATTGATCTGCCGTGGTGATTGTCAGACGTTTAACGCTGTGTTTTTATCCGAGTATATTGCAGCACGTTATTTTTGTAAACATGCGGAGTTGAACATAGTATACTCAGACGTAAAGTGACAAACGATTTTTTTTTCTACTTTTATTTTTTGTCGTCTTTAGCTTCGCTGTGTTTTCTTTAGCTTCGATCTTCAGTTTTGTCAATTTTTAGACTTTTACATTTGTGTGTTAATTTTCTGAATAAGCAGTTTACATGCATGTAGCCGTGTATGTTCATACATGCATGTATGTCTGTGTACATGCATGTGTGTGTTTTTGTGTGTGTGCTTGTGTATGTATATGTGGGTGTGCACACACATGTGAGTTAAAAGTACTTAGTGTTATGTGGTCCGTCTTTGTTACTGTAAAATATGCAAACCTTTCCTTGAGTTCCTCTAGAGCCTCATTTTTGACACTAACTGGTGGTGCAAGCACGAACTGATTGATTGATGAGCATGGTTGTATATCTGGAAGGAAAATAATCCCAGGTAGTTTTAATAAAATGTTCTGAAATTTAAAAGAGGACAAACTTAAAAAAATAAAAATCAGCATTTTGTTGAATGCAGTATTCATAACGATAAAGGTGATTCGAGTGTTGACTGATATGTGCATATGGAAGCTGAAAATAAAACTGTACTGAGTTGTCTTCTTTTTTCTGCCCTTGTTTTTGTTTTGAGCCCCCCCTGGATTTTTTTGTTGGAAGGGGGGGGGGGGTGTTCACCAGCTGTCAGCTTCCATCACAAAGCCTTGTAGGCAAGCAAGAAGTGTTATATTGTATTGCACAGGGACTGAAGCAATAAAAGCATCAATACAATAGATGTGTTGGGTTTTTTTTCTTTTGAAGACTTGTAGGTCTAAGAAAAAGAGAGAAGACTGGGTACATAGTTGTAACACAGAATTGGTTGCCTTGGTTATTTTTTTTGGTTTTTATTTATTCAGTTATTCATTTCCTTTATTTTGTTAATTTTGTTATTTAGGAGGTTCTTTTTTTAGATCTGCTTGAAAGTTTGTTTCTTCATTTGTCTTTGTGTTGTCTTTGGAAAGAAAGTATTTTTAGATTTTGTGAAGTGTTGTTTCGAATCTATTCATGATACATGTATCTGTGACATGAGTCTGTGGCCTGAGTGGTTGTGGAGTCTAACTTTTGACCATCCTGGGCTAGTATTTCTGAATATTTGACTTTAACTGTAAGAGAATGCATTTTTATATAGCCTGTGAAATTTTGTTTCTTGTTTAAGATTATTTTGATTTTAAGAATTATGGGTTTTTTTCTAGATAAATTTGATTCATGTGTATTTAATTTGGTGTGGTTTGTTTTTTTCTGTTTATCTAGTCCTGCAACAAGTCGAAATTCCTCTGTAAACATGAGTAGACAAAGCACACAAGACACACAGGATTTCAGGTGAGTGGAATCTGTCTGGGAGTTTGTCTTGTGCTGTGAATCGTGAGACTGTAGAGAGTCGTTCTGTCTATTCTGAGGAGTTTCTGTCCTGTGCTGTGAATAGTTGAGACTGTAGATAGTCTTTCTGTCTATTCTGAGGAGCATCTGTCTTCTGCTGTAAAGACTGTAGATTGTCTTTCTATTTTTCACCTCAGTACTTAGATTTTATTTACTTTAGTTTTTCAAGTTATGGATTTTTCTTTTCCTTTTTTTAAATTTTTTAAATTTTTGGTGTGTGTGTGTTGTGAGGGGGGTAGTGGTCTTGGTTTTGGTTTTGCTTTTGCTTTTTGTCTGTTTGTTTATTTTAAAAAAGGCCCCTTTTGTTTTACTGCTGAGCTATCACAAGTTTGTTTTATTTAGCCTTTCATATTATTTAGCAACAACAATGTAGAGATATTGAAAGACTTGATCAAGTTTGCAGTTATGGACCAAATACAATGAGGTACATATATGTGTAGTTACACACACATACATATATATATACATATATATACATATATATATGAATAGAATTATGGTGGTGTACATGATGATGTGGCCCAGACAATGCAACAGAATGCAGCACAGTGCAGTAGTAGAGGTATCATTATGTACCTGTGTGGTAAACAGGATCATAAGTTAAGATGTTTGCCTGCCAACAAGTAAACCGTGAGTTTCTGGGTTTGTACCCAGCCTCGCCCTTTCTTCCCAGTTTGACGAAAAAATCGAACTGAATGTCAAAGTCATTCAGATGAGACTATAAACCGAGGCCCCATGTGCGAACGCACACAGAACATCTTGCGCACACGTTAAAACCCCATTCTGCCTTTCAGAAGAGCAGGCCATCGTGTGCCGGTAGGAGTGGATGACAAAATTATATTAAAATAAAACCCAGCATGCACACAGGTGTCGTGTTTAGACACCATTTCTGAGGGGGAAAAAAAATAGGTAGGCGCTGCACTTGTGGTGACGCTCTCTCCCGGGGAGAGCAGCCCGAATTTCATGCAGAGAAATCTGCTGTGACATTAAGTGGAATAAAATATAAAAAAACATAAGTGCAATCTCTGTTTGACTCAGATGTCTTCCCTCTATCTGCTAGACTTTAAGCGAGGTCTGGATGGTAGTTTTTTGCGTGAAAGGATAAACATGGTAACATATACAGTGTGTGCTTTATGCACACTATATATGTGTTACATTTGTATATCATTTCATGCAATAAGAGTTGTTCTTTACAAATATCTCTAGAAAACAAGCATCTCTGGTAGGGGGGAAAAAACAACAGACAAATAGAAATACTGCATTGCAAATCATTGTCCTCAATTAATAATAATTATAATAATACATGGAATTTATATAGCGCTACATCTTGTTAAAAACAAATCAAAGCGCTTGCACTCGACCCTCACAACAAACAACAATGACAATAAATAATTCTAGCAAATACGAAAGCACACACACGCGCGCACACACACACACACACACACACACACACACACGCACACACGCACGCACACACACACACACACACACACACACACACACACACACACACACACACACACACACACACACACACACACACACTTATAGAGGTTATACATTTTGACAGGGTGAATGGAATTTCAATTGTTGAAGGCAGGGACAAATAGGAGATGAAAACAGAAGGCAAAAATCTTAGGTTTGAAACAAGTGTGTCTTGAGGTTGGATTTAAAAGTGTCATATGTAGGCTTTTGCCGAAGGAGAGAACATTATAAATGTTTAACCCTCCAGGATAGCTCAGTGGTGAGAGCACTCGCTTTCCCCCAGCCAAGGCTCAGCAGATCAAGCGTGGTTACCAGTTGGATGGGTGACCGTTTGCGCGCCTTGGCTTCAGTACAGTCCCCCATTTCACCCAGTTGTAAATGGGTACCTGCCCTCTTTAGGGTCAGTGAAGGTAAAGCGGAGATGGGCGTTGCCCTCAACATGCTGGCCCCTAGAGAAGCTGAGGTCTCTGACACCTCTCTCCCCTACAACCATACAGGTTATGGGACACCTTTACCTTTTTTACCTTTTAACCCTCCAAACAGCTGTGTGAGAATTATTGCTGTTTTACAGAAATGGAAAATGGGCTGTGTGTTCAGTGACCATGCAGCAGTCATGGACAGCAGACAGACAGTCTGAGTCATCTCTGTTCATGTGGTTGGTTTATTGGATTTTTTTTCTGGTTCTTTTGTCAGTCTTTATTGCCCTAGTCCTACATACAGGGTTGTTGTGATGAAGAAAGAAAAATAATTCCAATGGAAAAAGTTGATGTAGGTGACATCACTTATTAACTTGTAACAGATTTATGGGCTCAGAGGCTTTTTTTGTTTTGGCTTTTTAATCACAGTTAATTTTCTGTTTCATGGGTGGATGGGGTGGGGAACACATGTTGTTCAAGTTATTAAATCAATCCTCATTGAAAGTGAAGAGAGACTATAAACCTGAGGCGCCATGTGCGAACGTACGCAGAACATCTTGCACACATGTTAAAAACCTGTTCCTCTTTTCAGAAGAGTAGGCCATGTGTGCTGGTAGGAGCAGATGAGAACAAAATTTTTAAAAACCAGCATGCACACAGGTGTTGTATTCAGACATACGGTTGGAGTCCCCAGGGCGGTTCAGGGCTGTAGGCCTACATGGCATTGTTCTGGCAGCTCCGGTGACGGCAGTGAAACCATTCGCATTGGTGATTGCCTTTTCACTGGACCAATCCAGCAACGTGGGAGGGGGGGGGGGGGGGGTCTGCTGCATGGGTAACAGCTTGCCCTCCATGCTGGCTTACCCAGGCTTTGCGCTGTAGAGCCATTAGAGCGCAACTCCATAGTCTTCCGAGACTGACGGATGCCTACTGGAGGGAACAGATGACAAGATTTACAAAACTGCATGTACACAGGGACTGGATGTAAAAAAGTACACGAGTGCTTATTCCATCATCCTCAATATGAAATAATAAAATAAATTTTGATTTAAAAGTATGACTGTATTGTTCTTTCTACTTTTTCTGTTTGTTATTTTGTCACATAATGGGGAGTGGTCACACAGCTGTGCATGCAGTCTGTAAAATAGCATGATAAACAGGGGATATTTGAATCCATTCACTGTTAACCAGCTGTTGTACCACATCATCATGTTTTTGTGTGGATCGCCTCTCGCTACTAAAACATTTATTTGTACTGAGGAGTTTCTCATTTCAGCATGTGACAAAAATCCTTGCTGCACATGTGGAAAGCACAAGTAATGGAAGAGATGATGAGAAGGGGTGGAAGATTTTATTTTATTTTTTTATCATTTTTATTTTATTCTTTTATATCAAGGATAATGGGATAAGCACTCATGTGCTTTTTTACATCCAGTCCTCGTGTGTATGTAGTTTTGTAAATCTTGTCATCTGTTCCCACCGGCACACGATGGCCTACTCTTAGGAACAGCGGAACAGGATTTAACGTGTGTGTAAGATGTTCTGCATGTGTTCACACACTGGGCTTTGGTTTATTGTCTCATCCGAAGGACTTTTGGGGGGAGTGGAGTCAGCACTGATGTTAACTCCAGAGGAAAAACCCCCTCAAACGGGAATCGAACTCGGGTCGTCAAATTGCAAACGCAATGTTCTGACCACTAGGCTATCCCATCCCCCCAATTGAAGATTAGGGAATGGGTGAGTCTGTGATTTAGGAAGCACATATCCCTGAAGTCAGAATACAGCTACTTTAAAGATGGGCAAGACTGGTTGCATACACAAAATCTCATGCTCACCATACATGAACCTTGGTGTCCTCTCTAGTAAAGGAATGAAAAAAAAATGAATAAAAGGCATAAAAAGTTCCACATCTTTAGCTGTGATCCCAGCATTGTGGCAAGGAGTAAAAGTGGTTTTACTTGTTTTCTCTGCTTGAAGAATTATGAGCTTTTATGTGTGTGTCTGCCAGCACAGGAGAAATAGTATCATCTCCATACAGAACTGTAGTCCCTGAGTACTTTTGAACATTGTAATATTTCTGCAGTATATCACACTGCCCGGTGCAGTCAGCATGTCGAGATCCTAAACAGGAAAAGACTGCAGAAAGTTCTCTTTCCCTATGCATCATACATCAGCTTGAGTGTGCTGGCTCCTGGTGAAGTTGTAGGAAACTTGTTCCTTTTGTCACTGCCTTTGTTCCACCCTGTTTGCTGCTGCTGCCACAGTGCCGAGGTCACTTTCCTTAATAATGATAATAGTAATAATACATGAAATTTATATAGCACTATATCTTGCAAAAACAAATCAAAGCGCTTGCATTCGACTTAAAAAACACACAAAGCAATCATGACGATTAATAGTTTTAGCAAATTCAAATGTACACACACAGGCATGTACACGCACGCACACATGCACGCACGCACGTCACGCACTGCACGCACCACGCCCACACACACACACACACACACACACACACACACACACACACACACACACATACATACATACATACATGCACACACATGCACACACTTAAAAAGGATATCAGTTTGGCAGGGCAAATAGGAATTTCAGATATTGAAGGCAGGGACCTTGACTGCACAATGCCTGCAAAGCATTTGGTTTATATCCAAGAGAACTTTCTGCAGATGTGACATAAAGAAGGTTTTGTGGGCTTCAGAAGGATCGGTGATCTAGAGCAAACGCGCCTGCCTAGAAAGCATAAAGTCCGGGTCAGAGTGTGTGTGGTTTAAATCCTGTGTGGGCCCAAACCTTTTTCCCCATCCATTAGACCATGAGTGGTGGTCTGGGTGCTAGTCTTTTGGATGAGACAATAAATCGAGGTCCCATGTGCTACGCATCATTATTTAGCGCAGGTAAAAGAACCCACAGCAACAAGAGGGTTGTCCCTGGCAAAGTTCTGTTTTACAAAACCCAGTCTAATAGGGAAATAAATACAGTTGCAGTCAAAAAAAAATAATAATAACAGGTGGTGCTGCACTTGTGGTGATGTGCTCTCCCCGCGGAGAGCAGCTGGAATTTCAGGCAGAGAAATCAGATGTGACAGAAAGGGGTATAAATAGAAAACTGTCTGCAGATGGGACACACAGACAGGTTTTGTGGGCTTGGAACTGTGTGCCTCAGTGGGCTGCAAGGAGGTCCTGGATCTGGTCAACATGGGCCATCAGCTTGTGGGGTGGAAAGGAAGGGGAACAACTCCAACACAGGTCCCCCCTGCTTTGAGTGTCACTTTGGGAAGGGTTTTGTCCCCTTCCTCTTCAGTGCGTCACAGAAGAGCAGTTTTTATTTATTTTATTTTTCTTTTATATTGAAGATAATGGAATAAGCACTCCTGTGCTTTTTTTCATCCAGTCCCTGTGTGTATGCAGTTTTGTAAATATTGTCATCTGTTCCCACTGGCACACAATGGCCTACTCTTGTGAAAAGCGGAACAGGATTTAACATGTGCACAAGATGTTCAGCATGCGTTTCCACACAGGGCCTTGGTTTATAGTCTCATCCAAAGGACTTTTGGGGAGAGTGGAGTCAGCACTGATGTTAACTCCAGGGGAAAAAATCCCCTCAAATGGGAATCAACTCGGGGCGCAAGATTGTGACCGCAATGTTCTGACCAGTAGGCTATCCGTTCCCCTGCTGAACAGACAGTGTGCTGGCAAAAGATGATAATAATAAGAAGGGGGGGGGGGGTGAAAACTGAACCTATTGATTATCATCATGTTGATTCCTTGATGTTTATTTCTATGACCAGTTTTAGTGGAGTGAAGGAAGGTCTCATAATGAGTTTGGGGCACGCCAAGATTTTTCCAGAGAGCAGAAGATACAGCAGTGTCGTAACAAACACACAACACACACACAGACACACACAGACACACACACACACACACACACACACACACACACACACACACACACACACACACAGCATACTGGCAGGCATATGCACACTAGCAAACAGACACATGTATAAAAAAAAAAACCCACATAATTATATCCTGTGTATGTGCATGCACACACATGCTTGAACAAAACACACACACACACTTCATTAGTCTTTATTTCCTCTCATTTTTATGTATTATCACTCAGCAAAAAGACATCAAGCTAAAGAATGAACAGCACGCATGCACACAACACACACCACAACACACAACACACACACACACACACACACACACCACACACACACACACACACACTCACTCATCACTCACTCACTCACTCACTCACACACTCTCACTCACTCACTCACCCACCCACTCACTCACTCACCACACTCATCACTCCTCACCCACCACCACTCCTCACTCACACACTCACTCACCACTCCAAACTCACCACTCACTCACTCACTCACTCTAACTATTCTTTTTCCATAAATAAAAGTCTATATATTTCTTTTCTTTTTTTAAGTTGCTCTTTGAACATCATATCTTGTTTTTGAGAGATAAGCAAAGAGGGGGGAGGGGGGGGGGAGAGGATCCGATTGCACTGAAAAATGTGGTATGGATATACTTCAAGCATAAAAGAAAAGTAAAAAAACACCTATATCAAAACCCCCATTTTTCAGTCTCAGTATGAGCTACTTTGCCCTTTTTTTTCCAAATTTATCTTTTAACGACTCGCACTTGGAATTTTGTTCTGTGTGTGTGAGGAAGGCTTGCTTCTTTTGAATCATACCTTGTTATCATTTGGAGAAAAATCCATAGTGGGAAGAAAGGTCATGCGGTGGCCTTTTTCGCGGCTGGATATGGGAACAAGATCTGTTTTCCGAGGTGGGATCCACCAGAGTAATGGCATTTTGGGTTTGGGGTTTTTTTTTGGTAGGCCTTTGGGTTTGGGGGGGGGGGGGGGGGGGTGGGTTGGTATCTTTGGGTTGTTGTTTTGATGTCCATTTGTCTTTTGATCTGTCTTTGACTTTTCTCTTCTTTTTTTCTCTGCTCCTCTCTTGTCTGTTTGTCTCTGTCTGTCTGTCTGTCTGTCTGTCTGTCTGTCTCTCTCTCTCTCTCTCTCTCTCTCTCTCTCCTCTCTCTCTCCCCCCTTCTCCCCTCTCTCTCTCCCTCCTCCTCTCTCCCCTCCTCTCTCCCCCCTCTCTCTCTCCCCCTCTCCTCTCCCTCTCTCTCTCTCTCTCTCTCCTCTCTCTCCCTCTTCCTCTCCTCTCCCTCTCTCTCTCTCCTCTCCTCTCTCTCTCTCTCTCTCTTCTCTCTCTCTCTCTCTCTCTCTTCTCTCTCTCTCTCCCTTCCTCTCTCTCCTCTCCTCTCTCTCTCTCTCTCTCTCTCTCTCTCTCTCTCTCTCTCTCTCTCTCTCTCTCTCTCTCTCTCTCTCTCTCTTTTCTCCCTCTCTCTCTCTCTCTTCTCCCCTTCCCCCCTCTCTTTCTCCCTCTCCCTCTACCCAATCTCCCTCCCTCCTTTTCTCTCTTTCACTCCATCCCCCCCCCCCCCTCCTACCCCTTCCCCCCCTTTCTTTAAAAAAAACTGCAATGTTTTGTTGAAAGAATAGGCAAGGCATTGTCGAAGACTGCGCAGTTTTGGGGGTGAATGCAAAGCGTTGAGGAAAGGACGTAATACAGAGAGAAAAAAATTTCTGTAATGATTTCCATCTCAGTTATGATTTCTAGTTGTATTCTACAAAGAGTATCAGCCAAACAGACTTCCCAGAAGATGGGATGTGGCTACCTTCATGGTGGGCAAAAACGGTCTTGTACGCAAAATCTCAGTATTGGTGTGAAGCTTGAAGCTCTTGGTTGAGGAACAAAGGAGGAAAAAATCCAAACAGACAAGATGTGAAAGGGAAAGGTACACGCTACAAAACACAAAATAAAGTGTGTGAAGGGAAGTAATGTGGGGGGTGGGTGGGGGGAATGTATCAAGCAATACTGAGTTAACGGTCATCATCAGCAATATCAGAAAATGTTAAACAATATATATATATATATATCGGTAATATTACGTACAACAGCTTGAGTCATATTAGTTATGGGCATCATGAACAATATGAGAAAAAAAAAATTTTTTTAAGTATATCAGTAATATTACGTACAACAGCACAAGTCGTAATGATTTTTTTTTTTTGGGGGGGGGGGGGGGTCTGTTGATAGGGGGAAAGATAGGTATAATATGCATATATATGTATGTGTGTGTGTGTGTATATATATAATATATATATATATATATATATATATATATATATATAATTTTTTTATATATATATATATAAATTTTTATTTTTATATTTATATATATAATATAAATATATATAATATAAATTTATATATATATATATTGTCATCCATTCTTACTGGCAGGAATAATAGCCTCCCCTTCCAAAAGGCAGAAAGGGTTTTAAACGTGTGTGCAAGATGTTCCGTGTCCTTATATTATGTATGTACATGGAGGCCTTGGTTTATAGCATCAGGCGAGGGATTGTAGAGGAGTGCAGTAAGTCTGATGTTAACTCCAAGGGGAGAATCCCATTGAACAGGCATCTGTGGTGCTCAGTCTTGGGGCTGATGCTGGGCTAACACTCCAACCTAGTGTACCCCCCCCCCTCCAGACCTTGATCTGTGAATGTTATGCCTGTCCTGGTCTTTGGTTTTTAGTTCCCTATATTCTGGAATAAACTTGTCAGCAAGCCACTGTTGACTTTTCCATCTGCAGCACCTTGCAGTATTGAATTCTCTCTCTCACAACCAACTTTCTCCATTGCTTGTTTTTGACCTTCCATTGTTGTCATCGTAGTAGGAAGAAAGTTTGGACCAACTTCACAGAGTGGACACATCACCTTGGTAAATTTGTGATCTCTCTGATCTTCCTGCAAAGCAAACCTGGGTGTGGGAGTTGTGCAACTTCCTGAAGTGTCTGTGTATCTCCCCCCTGTTGAGTGTTTGATAGCTAGCCACAGAGAAGGTGGGCTGTGATGGATTTGCTGAGTGATGATGAAAGATGCTGACTGACAGTTTCCCCATGGGAAAAGCTTTCAGTGTTGAACTCTGCCAGTTCTTTTGTTACTTTCTCCTACTGCCTATCTGATCTGAAAAGGGCGCAGTATGTGTTGCATTGTGTCCCGTCTTCTCAAACTACAGCCTGATGAAGTCTATGGCCAAGTGGTTAAGACCGTTTGACTTTGATCCCCTGGGTCCATGACGTTGTGGTTTGAATCTTGGCAGCAGTGTGTGGTGAATAAGGGTGGGGATTTTGAGGTGAATCCATTGCTAGAGGATTAAATTGCCCTATGCCTCTGGAGCTAGATGACATGACCAAAAACTGTTAGGTTGGGTACGACAACATTATTCGTCTTTTGACATTAAGTGATATTAGGGGATTGCCTGGGTTCCAGTCCTCCAGAAGTGACTGTAAACCAAAGTCCCGTGTGCAACACACATTTAGTGCATGTAAAAGAACCCATGGCCAATTGCATCAGAGTTGTCCCTGGCAAAATTATGTTGAAAAATATAAGCCACTCTTATAGGGAAACTAATAACAGACAGGCAATGTTTTGTTTAAGAAGTGGGTTACACTGCTCTTGCACCACACACACACACACGCACGCATGCACGCCACGCACACACACACACACACACACACACACCACGCGCACGCATATACACACACACACACACACATACACACACACACACACACACACACACACACACACACACACACACACACACACACACACACACACACCACACACACACACACAGGAAAACTGCACATGCGTCCCATCTATTTATTGATTGATCGGTTGCTTTCCTGATTAATTGGCTAATCAAATGGCAGCAGAAATAATAATAATAATATCATTTTTTCTTCATTGATGACGTCTATTAATTTACTAATTTTATTCTGTTATTTCCTTTCTTTTTATGGGGGCTTGGTGCAAAGAAGCCTATGCCTTATCCAGTTACCCTCAATAAGATATATATTTATGTTTGAATTCTCTCTCTCTCTCTCTCTCTCTCTCTCTCTCTCTCTCTCTGGAGTTAACATCATGCTGACTCCACTCTTCCCAAAAGTCCTTCGGATGAGACTTTAAACCGAGGCCCCGTGTGCGAACGCACGCAGAACATCTTGCGCACACGTTAAATCCTGTTCCGCTTTTCGTAAGAGTAGGCCATCGTGTGCCGGTGGGAACAGATGACAATATTTACAAAACTGCATGCACACGGGGACCGGATGAAAAAAAGCACATGATTGCTTATTCTGTTATCCTCGATATAAAAGAATAAATAAATAAATAAATCTCTCTCTCTCTCTCTCTCCTCTCTCTCTCTCTCTCTCTCTCTCTCTCTATATAATATATATATTTATATATCTGTCTCTGTCCCTCTGTCTGTCTGTCTGTCTGTCTGTCTGTCTGTTTCTCTCTCTCTCTCTCCTCTCTCTCTCTCTCTCTCTATCTCTATCTGTCTCTGTCCCTCTGTCTGTCTGTCTTGTCTGTCTGTCTGTTTCTCTCTCTTCTCTCTCTCTCTCCTCTCTCTCTCTCTCTCTCTCTCCTCTCTCTCTCTCTCTCTCTCTCTCTCCCCCCCCCTCTCTCTCTCTCTCTCTCTCCCTCCCTCCCTCCCTCCCCCCCTCCCTCCCTCCCTCTCCTTTGTTATACAGGCATTGATAGATGCATGTGCTTCTTGCATGTCGGGCCACCCAGTTCATTCATGACACACAGCATTCTCTTTGTCTCCGTCTGCCTGTCTGTCTGTCTGTCTGTCTGTCTGTCTGTCTGTCTGTCTCTCTCTCTCTCTCTCTCTCTCTCTCTCTCTCTCTCCTCTCTCTCTCTCTCTCTCTCTCTCTCTCTCTCTCTCTCTCTCTCTCTCTCTCCTCTCTCTCTCTCTCACGCACGCACGCACGCACACGCACACACACACACCACACACACACACACACACACACTCACTCACTCACTCTCACTCATATGACCCATGTATTCTTAAGACATACAGCTTGTTGCATGCTCTGCCTCTTCAGCCATTACTAAACAGTGTAAGAAAACCACATCAGTGTTTTACTGTTTTCTCTCTTCATCTGTCTGTTCATATAGGTCTTTTTCTCTGTGTGTGTGTGTCTGTGTCTGTCTGTCTCTGTCTGCCCCCCCCCCCCCCCCCCCCCTCTCACCCCTTTTTTTCCTTTCCTTCCTTCCTTTCCTTCCTTCCCTCCCCCTCCCCTCTTTTTCTTTTTCTCTTTTCTTCCCTTTCTCTCTCTCTCCCTCTGTCAGTATTATTTTACACGCCCCTCTCTCTCTCTCTCTCTCTCTCTCTCTCTCTCTCTCTCTCTCTCTCTCTCTCTCTCTCTCTCTCTCTCTCTCTCTCTCTCTCTCTCTCTCTCTCTCTCAGTCATCATAAGAGCGAAAGATGCCAGAGAAATAGAGAGAGATATACAGGGTTGGCAAGTTTATTACACACACCGCCCCTGCCCATCTCCCTCCCTCCCCCCTGCCTCCAACCACTGTCATTATACCCCTCTTCAGACCTCTCTCACCATCACCCCCATCCTCCCTCCCCCTTAAACCTCCACCCCATCACTCTGCTCCTCCTCTCCAACTCCCCACCCCCCCCCTCCTTTTTTTTCCAAACCAAATCACTACCACCCTCCTGCTTTCAGATTTGATGGCAGCCAAAGCTGTCCCTCCTCTCTGAAATGTTGGGACGGGATGGCCTAGTCGTCAGAACACTTGCACTCACAATTCGACGACCCGGGTTCAATTCCTGTTCGAGAGGATTTTTCTCCTGGAGTGAACATCAGTGCTGATTCCACTCTCCCCTAAAGTCCTTTGGATGAGCCTATAAACCGAGGCCCCATGTGCGAATGCACACAGAACATCTTGCACACACGTTAAATCCTGTTCCACTTTTCATAAAAGTAGGCCAGATGTGCCGGTGGGAACAGATGACAAGATTTACAAAACTGCATACACACGGGAACTGGACAAAAAAAGCACATGAGTGCTTATTCCATTATCCGCGATAAAAAAAAAAAAATTTAATTTCAGCGCAAGTTCCCAATTTTCCAACCAGACGATTACAACCTCTGCTTCTTGTCCTCTTCTTTTTATTTTCCGTTCATTTCCTCGTTAAGAAATCCAATACCCCTGTTTCCCCACCCTCTTTAAATCGGACCCAACAACAACAACAACAAACCACTGCTCCGAGAGCCTCACACACAGTGGCGTTCACCCCCTAGAGAGGGGCCAACAATGCCTAATGCCAGATTTACCAGCACAACAAGGCTGTTCTGAGGCAGGCCACCTAAAACTGAAACATTGATCCACTGCAAATTAGAATCGTGAGGTGACATTTTCTTGGCTCCTGCAAAAGTAGCCACAGTAGAGGAGGAGGATGAGGGGGGAAGGGGGAGGGGGAGGAGGAAGATACTGGCAATGAGGAGAGGGGAGGGAGGAGGGAGGGGAGGATAATGACAGGGGAAGGGTACAGGTAAGGGGGGGAGGGGCATCCAGGGAAGGGTGTGGGATGGAAGGAAGGAAGGAAGAAGGCAGCAAAGAAGATACTCTACTAACACAACAGAGTTGAAAGAATAGAATGCGCACTGCCTGGAGATTTTTTCTTTTATATTCTTTTATATCAAGGATAACGGAATAAGCATTCGATTTGCTTTTTTACATCCAGTCCCTGTGTATGCAGTTTTATAAATCTTATCTGTTCCACCGGTACACAATGGCCTACTCTTATGAAAAGCGAACAGGATTTGACGTGTGCACAAGATGTTCTCGGTTTATGGTCTCATCAGAAAGTCTTTTCGGGGGAGTGGAGTCAGCACTGATGTTAACTCCAGAGGAAAAATCCCCTTGAACGGGAATCGAACCCTCATTGGCTCATGGTATAGATAAATATGATTTTTTTGTTTGTTTGTTTTTCATTTGGAGGGTGGCTTTTTATGAGATTTCACATCGATGCTTTGATCTTTTTCGGTTGCTGGCCCTTCCCCACTAAAAAATAGATTGTTGCATTTGACAAAATGTAGATTGATGCATTTGTGTCTAGGGAAAACACACATATTCAGTATGTCCATCTCCTAAGTTAAACCTAGTTTTGTGGAAAGGGTGTAAAATCTGAAATCTTTTATCCTCTCAAAAATCTATATTCAGATTTCTTAAAACTAAAAGCAACAACCAACAAAAATACCACAAAGACCCCCCCCCCCCCCCCCACCACCACCCACCGCCTAAAAAAAAAAAAATTCTATAACTATGTTATGAAGGTGGGGGTGGGAGAGGTAGGGGAGGCTTGGTGCTGAAAAGTCATGAATATCCTCGTAAGTAAAGTTACCTTTTAAGGACTGGGGGGGGGGAGGGGGGTGGGAAATGTCATCTGTGTTTCCTTTGTGAAGAATGGTTACCTATACAGAGAAGTTTCAAAGTGCTGTAAATTTTTCTTTCCAAGTATGGTTCTCTGTATGGAGGAAAAGGAAAGAACATGATATATCCCCTTAGGTAAGGTATAGTTAGTTTCCTGTAAGAGGAGTGAAAATAACAAACTAGACCTGTTCCCCTAGGTAAGTAGGTAAGGTATAGTCACTAAGTCAGTTACCTGAAAACAGGAGTGAAAATAGCAAACCTTTACCTATTCCCCTAGGTAAGGTAAGTTATAGTTAGTTACCTGTAGAAAGGAGTGAAATTACAAACTAGACCTGTTCCCCTAAGGTATAGTTACCTCTAGACAGAAGTGAAAATAACAAACTAGACCCCCCCCCCCAAAACACACACACACACAACACACACACACACAACACACACACACACACACACACACACACACACACACACACACACACACCACACACAAAACAAACCAAACCAAACCAAACCAAACCAACCAAACCAAACCAAACAAACAAACCCAACAAACAAAACCACACATGCACACAGAACAAATGCTACAAAAGTAAAATATGACTTCCAATATAGGAAAGAAAGAAATTATTTATTTATATATATATATATATATATATAATATATATATATATATATATATATATATATATATATATATATGTATATATATACATATTAATATATATATATATATATATATATATAATATATATATATATATATATATATATATATATATATATAAACACATCTCCTTAAGTTAAAAGTATGACTACCTGAAAAGTTGATAAAAAGAAAAAGTCACACACACACATATATAAGCCCACTCACAGAAAGATCAATAGTTTACAAGACAGGAACTAAGATAAAAAGACAGTCTGTGTCTTTTTTGGTGGGGTCTTGTTCCCTCCCTGGCTGATATAGTAGGCAGTGTCTCTGGATTTAGGTCTGGTTCAAGATGGATGGTCACTTAAATAACGAGGCAGAAATACATGGGGTAACATAAGAGTAGCACAAAGTAATGGGGACTGTTGAGTTACAGCTGAGCGCTAAAACATTGTCATTGTTATTAGCATCATCATCCATTTCTTTTTCTTCTCATATTATGAATTAAAATTGTTTGTTATCATAATCTCTCGATATTTATATAAATTTTTTACATCGAGTTATCAGGATAGCCCTGATATGGCCCTGTGGTCAGTGTGGCTATAAACAACATGATTGCACTCGTGATCTGTTGATATGGGGTTTCAAATCTTGTTTAGGAGGATTTTTCCTCTGGAGTTAACATTAGTGCCAACTTGACTCTCCCCAAAAGTCCTTTGGATAAGACCTAAACCAGGTCCTGAATGCATGCAGAACATCTTGTGTAAACTTAAAACCCATTCGCTTTTCGAATAGTATGCCTTTGTGTGCTTTGGGAACGGATGACAAAATTTGCAAAAACTGCATACACACAGGGTCTGGATGTAAAAAAAGCACATGAGTACCTATACCATTATCCATGAAATAAAGGAATAATAAATAAGATAAAATTGGATTTGATTATCATAATTCCATTGTTGAATAAGATCACAGAATGCCAGGAATTAAACTTAGCGCAGATTTTGAAAACACACCATCATTTCTTGTGGTGTTGGCTGCTTTCTCATATCATTCCACCCATTTCTATCACCATGTATATCAATCACTCAGCTGTGAGATACTGATCATAGAGCAATGAAAAAATGCGTGATGTACTGATCAGATGTTGCCAATGTAGATCTATACAAGTGATAATCCACAGAGTCTCATTGAGGAATTTAAACACCAGTGGTTCATTCCTTTTCCTTTTGTTGTTCATGCACTTGATGAATGAAGTACATCATTGTTTCCAATAATCGTTGCACCACATATCTCTGCAATGTCCTATTAGTCTACATTTGAATGTGGATCCATTCATTTGTCATTACATCCACATATCTCTGCAATGTCCTATTAGTATACATTTGAATGTGGATTCATTTATTTGTCATTACATCCACATATCTCTGCATTGTGCTATACATCTGAATGTGGATCCATTCATTGTCATTACATCCATCATATCTCTGCAATGTCCTATTAGTATACATTTGAATGTGGATTCATTCATTTGTCATTACATCCACATATCTCTGCATTGTCTTATACATCTGAATGTGGATCCATTCATTTGTCATTACATCCTCATATCTCTGCAATGTCCTATTAGTATACATTTGAATGTGGATTCATTATTTGTCATTACATCCACATATCTCTGCATTGTGCTATACATCTGAATGTGGAATTCCATTTGTCATTACATCCTCATATCTCTGCAATGTCCTATTAGTATACATTTGAATGTGGATGCATTCATGTGTGTGGATTCTGTCAGCCAGGAATCATCTATCATATTGCCAGCACTCAGGGCAGACATCAATAATTTGTGAATGTCGTTGAACACGGACAGGCGTGTGAGGCAATGAGGCTCCACACCCCTGGTGAAGATGATGATAGCCCCCTGATCCGTCATTATCATTAAAGCCAGTGAGAAACGAGGGGCGAATGGTGTGGGGGTGTTTGGGACAGACTGCCTCAGCCTTGCTCATTCATAGTTGATTCCCTGAGGTAATTTGATAGTTGCTCTTTTCAGCACTCTGCTAGTGATCCAAGCCCGTTTTGAACATTGGCTGTTTGACAGGCTAATCCTGTTTAGTCTTTCAGGCGCCATGGTTTTATTCAGAGGGGGGTACAACTATGTCGTTTGTGTTATCCTTTGGGATACATTCATTGTCTGTTGATGTGCTCCTGATTATTCAGAAGACCTGTAGCAGCCGTTTTATAAAACTGTTGAATTGAACGCTGTTGATTTGGCCCTAGATTGGACCAGGATGGAAGTTGTGTATCCCTAGCATGTGGGGGGACAGCTTTGGAGGGGGGTGGGGGACAGCTTGGGGAGGGGGGGTGGGGGACAGCTTGATAGTGTGTCAAACTTGTGATCAGACGCTTAGGAACTAAGGTAACTGGTTGAGGTAAAAAAAAATAAAATAAAAAAAAAAACCCTTTTTTTTTTTAAAACCCTAAGGTTGAGGTCTTTCAGGCTTCCGTTTTTGATTTTTTCCCCCTGGAGTTAGTTAACATTGGTTGTGACTCACTCCCAAGCCAAGCCAGTGTTGACAAGACTGTGAAGTGAAGGCTGATGAGAGTTAGGAAGGTGAGGGGATGACGGGGGATGAGGGGGCCCTGACACAGTCAGTCTTCATGGCAGCAGGGCAGCTATTGCATTAGCCCCCTGAAATGAGAGGTCTGATCAGGGGTAGACTGCCTTCAGGCCACCTGTAAAGGAGGCCCAGCGATTTGGCTAAGTCCCTTATCTTCAGTCAGTACCGAACCCAAGGAAACAAAGCCATCACGGTATCAACAGCAATGAAATGCTGCAGGATGAAGTTGTGAGAGTGCCAGCGTGTCATGGCAAGAGTTTCAGAGGGCTTCATAGATAGCGCCTTCACCAGTCTGTGACTGCAAGAAATGGACAGGAAATGATGCATACATGTATTTATCTATTTATTTTTTATATCAAGGATAATTGAATAAGCGCTCATGTGCTTTTTTTTCTTTTACATACAGTCCCCCTGTGTATACAGTTTTGTGAATTTTATCATCTTTTCTCACTGGCACATGCTGAAAGGAGGAGAAAAGTGAAACCAGTGTGGCAACCAACATGCCCTCTTTTAAGCACATCCCTGTGAAATCCCCCCCACCCCCACCCAAACCTCCCTTGATAAAAGGAACCGGGCTTTATCTGAAACCTTTGCTGTTGGATAAGAAGAAGTAGGATAAGAATTGCAAACTTTCATCAGTGTTGTCTTCATGAATTGGTGACTTATCAAATGGACACAGAAACTGGGCATGCATGTGTATTGAAAGGAAGGAAAAACTTAGTGTATGCTACATGCATGGACACAGAAACTGGGCATGCATGTGTATTGAAAGGAAGGAAAAACTTAGTGTATGCTACATGCATGGACACAGAAACTGGGCATGCATGTGTATTGAAAGGAAGGAAAAACTTAGTGTATGCTACATGCATGGACACAGAAACTGGGCATGCATGTGTATTGAAAGGAAGGAAAAACTTAGTGTATGCTACATGCATGGACACAGAAACTGGGCATGCATGTGTATTGAAAGGAAGGAAAAACTTAGTGTATGCTACATGCATGGACACAGAAACTGGGATGCATGTGTATTGAAGGAAGGAAAAACTTAGTGTATGCTACATGCATGGACACAGAAACTGGGCATGCACTGTGTATTGAAAAAAGGAAAAACTTAGTGTATGCTACATGCATGGACACAGAAACTGGGCATGCATGTGTATTGAAAGGAAGGAAAACTTAGTGTATGCTACATGCATGGACACAGAAACTGGCATGCATGTGTATTGAAAGGAAGAAAAACTTAGTGTATGCTACATGCATGACACAGAAACTGGTATGCATGTGTATTGTAAGGAAGGAAAAACTTAGTGTATGCTACATCATGGACACAGAAACTGGCATGCATGTGTATTGAAAGGAAAGGAAAACTTAGTGTATGCTACATGCATGGACACAGAAACTGGGTATGAAATGTGTATTGTAAGGAAGGAAAAACTTAGTGTATGCTACATGCATGGACACAGAAACTGGGCATGCATGTGTATTGAAAGGAAGGAAAAACTTCCCTGTATGTTACATGCTTTCTTTTGAGCTCATCCCTTTCAGTTTGGCCTCCCCTGGATTAAAAAAAAAAAAAAAAAGAGGGACTGGGCAGTGTATGTATATACCCTTGATGGGGATGAAAATGATGAAAGGGACTGAGGTGTCATAATTACCCACGATATCAGTGTGTCAACTACTGTCTCACAGGTGGGACTGAGGTGTCATAATTACCCACGATATCAGTGTGTCAACTGCTGTCTCACAGGTGGTACAGTCTTCACTTCTTTGCTGTATTGAGTGTGGAGAATAAAAAGACAATGGTATGCAAGTTCTGCTTTATTGAAATTTTTTTTTTTTTAATTTGTATTTAGATTTTATTTTGAGGATAATGGAATAAGCACTCATGTGCCTTTTTAAATCCAGTCCCCCGTGTGTATGCAATTTTGTAAATCTTGTCATCTGTTCCCACCGGCACACAATGGCCTACTCTTATGAAAAGTGGAACAGGATTTAATGTGTGCGCAAGATGTACTACGTGCATTCACTCACAGGGCCTCGGTTTATAGTCTCATCCAAAGGACTTTTGGCGAGAGTGGAGTCAGCACTGATGTTAGCTCCAACTCCCCTCGAATGGGAATTGAACCCGGGTCATCACATTGCAAGCGCAATGTTCTGACCACTAGGCTGTCCCGTCCCCCCCATGGGGACATCCCCAAAGTCAGAATGCGGCTACCTTCATGGTGGGCAAGACTGGTGACACATACAAAATCTCACCATTGGTGAACCTCAGAGCTCTAGCCAAGGACAAAGAGGAAAACAAAAAGAAAAAAAGTCCTGGGACAAAAAGTGATGGGGAGAGAAAAAGTGTGGACGTGATGCAACAGCTAGATAGTTAACCGTGTTGAAAGCATCTCCCTCTTGGGATTAAGTGTCAGTTTATATTTGAGATTGAATTTCTCTTGTGGTCCAACTTAGCCAGTCCAGTCTGTGTGTGTGTGTGTGTGTGTAAGTTTTGTGTGTGTGTGTGTAAGTGTGTGTGTGTGTGTGTGTAAGTGTGTGTGTGTGTAAGTGTGTGTGTGTTGTGGTGGTTTTTGTTGTTTCTTTTTTTAGTTGTTTTGGGGTGGGGTTGTGTAGGGTTTCTTGGGGAAGGGGTGGGGATAGGCTCTAATGGTGTTTGTTTTGTTTTTTTTAATCATTTTTGGTAGATTTTATTTTCACTGTTGAAGGTACTGAATGGATGGTGGTCATCAATCACATAGGGGTACTGATCATGTAAATTAAACATTTTAGTCCAGAAGAGCATTTTCAGCGTTTCTTTTACACTTGCATCCAAAATCATTTGGTGGTGAGGTAACCTAGTGGTCAGAGTGTTGCACTGTTGATGTCACAACTGGGGATCAAGCCACCATGGAGGCGTCCTGTGTAGACAATATGACAGATGACAGTATTTACAAAACTGCATACACACAGGGACTGGATGACAAAAAAAGCACTTGAGTGCTTATTCCATTATCCTCGATATAGAAGAATAAAATATGAAAGAATAAAATAGAAATTAAAAATAAAATAAATATAGAGGATTTTCCTCTGGAGTTAAAATCAGTACTGACTGCAGTCTTGGGGTAGTGGAGTAGGTACTGATGTAAACTGCAAGGGGGAACAAAAATCACTTGGTGGGACTCAGCTGGGCTGTTTGTACCCCTCTCCCCCTCCCTCCCTCCCTGGCAGGAAAATGAAGTTGGTTGTTTAGCAGGGGGTTGAGTACAAACAATCCAGCGTTGTAAGTGGCAGGGGAGGGTGAGGTGGTAATGTCTGTCCACCTCTATTCACACAGGCCCAGTCCTGCAGGTTGATACTGGGAGCTCTCATGCATACAAAACTTGGTTTTATCTTCAGCACGCACACACACGCACATGCGCACACATGCACACACACACACATGCACGCACATACACACACACACACACACACACGCTCACACATATGTACGCACGCACACATGCACGCACGCACACAACACACACACACACACACCACACACACACACACACACACACACACACACACCACACACACACACACTCTCTCTCTCTCTCTCTCTCTCTCTCTCTCTCTCTCTCTCTCTCTCTCCTCTCTTTCTCTCTCTCTCTCTCTCTCTCCTCTCTCTCACTCTCCTCTCTCTCTCTCTCTCTCTCTCTCTCCTCTCTCTCTCTCTCTCTCTCTCTCTCTCTCTCCTCTCTCTCTCTCTCTCTCTCTCCTCTCTCTCTCTCTCTCTCTCTCTCTCTCTCTCTCATCTCTCTCATCTCTCCTCTGCTTTTCTCTCCTCTCTCTCTCTCTTCTCTCATCTCTCTCTCTCACTCTCTCTCTCTCTTCTCTCTCTCTCTCTCTCGTCTCTCTCTCTCCTCTCTCTCTCTCTCTCTCTCTCTCTCTCTCTCTCTCTGCAGGTGCGTTTCTCCAGATTGGGGATGGTCCCACTGGTTGGAGAATCCCACTCAAATATTGCTCGTCTTTCTTCATTCTTTTTCTCTGTCTCAGAATTTTTGTCTTTGTCCATCTCCTCTCTCTCTCTCCTCTCTCTCTCTCTCTCTCTCTCTCTCTCTCTCTCTCTCTCTCTCTCTCTCTCTCTCCTCTCTCTCTTTCCTTTCCCCTCCAACTTCCACCTTCACATATTCTATCCTAGACTTATTATGGAGAAGAGTGTTTT
>CM060334.1:5817264-5819764 GCA_030674155.1 Stramonita haemastoma
GGTTTGTGTGTGTCTGGGCTGTAAAGTGTATGAGAAACTTACAGAATTTAGAGTTGGTTTCAGTCTGGTGTGGACCTGTTTGTGGTTGCTCTGTTTTTGTCTGAGATTGAACTTGTAGGGAGGAGGTGTTATCCCCTGTGGGGATGCTGGGGGGGTCCTGTTAGTATAAATAGCATCTCCACTTCTGGAAAATTCTGTGCTGGGAATTCCCTCTTTTCTATCGCTCTCTCTTTGCTTCTGCCTTATTCCTTTTCTTCCTGTCACCACCACCTCCTTGTCTATTTTCTGCCTTCTTGGTCCGTTATCCTGCCCTTTTTTTCTGGAGAGATTTAAAGTATATAGATTCTTACCTATGCTGAAGTTGCATTTGCTGGACCTGACTTGTCAGGGGCTTAATGGCAGCATGATGCATTCTTGCTGATAAATGACAGACAACATTAGTAGTTGTTGGAGCGTTTGATGAAGAAGGAGGTGTCAGCCCTGATAAAGCCACCGTCGTTGGCGGGATTATAAGGATTGGACTTGGATATAAAGCGTTCTGAGATGGAAGCCATACTTGTAACAGTCATATGGTTGTCAAGTCAAAAACACTTAATCATCCCCTGAAGGGCAGTTACAATGCTGACAGGCGTATTGATACATATCATAATCAAAAGACACACGATAGCTACATTTCATATATGTTCAAACATTCTATGATAGCTACAAATAAAAAATATCACAAACACTCACACACGTACGTGCACACACACATGCACGCACATGTGCGCATGCACACACACACACACACACACACACACACACACACACACACACACACACACACACACACACACACACACACACACACACACACACACACAGCAATGTATGGATACAATGTTATCAAGACCATTGACTAAAAAAGACATAAGCTGAGTTGAATGAAAAAAGGAGCTAATGAACCTATTTCAGTTAATAAGCTGCCAAAAGAAATGCTAATGAACTGTTGATGAATGTTCGGGAGAAAATGACAGTGTAGCAAGGCCATGGCTTTCATAGATTTGAAAAGCTCAACATCAAATAAAAACAGAAGAAAATTATTTCTCAAGGAAAATGACGACATTGCTTTTTGCTCAAGCATCGCGTTTGACAAAGAGAGGAGGGGGGGGGGGGGGGGGGTAGGAGACAGCTTTAACTTCCAAATAGCCTGAGGACCCCTGTGCGGAAAGTAATTTTGTCATATTAACTTGGACAGTCATGTAATCCTTTTCATGATTCTGTTATTGTTCGCTCTCTTTTTGTCGTTGTTGTTGTTGTTGCTTTTTGCCATGCCTTCTGTTTGGTTTTGTTGGATTTTGGTTTGGACTGGAAGAATTTTCATGGCTATCATCACCCATTGCACAAAGACCTCTCCTCAAAGCTGATCGTGTCTCTAATTAAAGACTGTCCATGTCCACAATCTCTTTTGTGTATTGGTGTTCTCCGCCCAGTGAGAGAAAAATGCCTGACATACCACACCCCGTGTCAGCATGATGTGATTACTGTCATCATCATCGTCATCATCATCATCATCATCACCATCATCATCGTCATCATCATCATCACCATCATCATCGTCATCATCATCATCATCATGTGAGAACAAAGAACTACAGGAAGATGTTTATCTTCTCTTATTCTGGTTTGGATGTTGGAAGAAGGCAGACCTATATGGGATGAACTGTCCTCCATTTTTTTGCTGTAAAATCTTTCCAGAGCTGGAGATAAGGGAAGATAACCCTGTGGGTGACTGAAAAGATCAGGGGGAAAAAACATAAATAAGAGGCTGTCGCTTTAATAGGAGGCCACAGGGCGAAGAGTTGGGGGGGGGAGGAAGGGGGGTCAGGAAATTAGGTAGGGGATGTAATCCGGATTTGAGAAAAACAGTGGCAGAAGCCTGTTAGATTAGAGAGGTGGTTTTCAACTTGTGTGCTGTGCCGCCTGCCTGTCTGTCTGTCTGTCTGTGTGTCTGCCAGTGTGGAATTGCATAAGGCGAGTTGGCTGTAGGCACTTTAATCTGTAATGATGATTTTGATGATGATAAGAAAAGGCCCAAGGCAATTATGGTAACACAGCAATCCCCCTTTTCTCTCCCCCCTCCAACCCCCCAGTTGATGACTCATCCAGTTCATTATATGGAAAGCTAGGCTATAGAAGAGAACAGCTGTTGTATTATTTATTCTTCCGGGTAAAGTCATATCAATGTGGAAATGACAGGAATTTGAAAGTGATGGATAATGAGAAAAGCTTGTGTCACTCAAGATTAAAAAAGACAAAACGAAACCCTGTGAACATGTATTCTATACACAAAAAAGGAGAAAAAGCTGGCTGTACGACCCAAGATAAACAGTCTAGCAAGTGATGACAAAGAGCACTGTTATGCCTTAAGTCGGTCAGTCTTTCAGTCAGAGTTGACAGACAACAAAGCATTCTAGTTACGTACCAGCACAGAAAAAGTTGCTCTATGTAGCAGAGACAG
>CM060334.1:5825147-5827647 GCA_030674155.1 Stramonita haemastoma
GTGTGTGTGTGTGTGTGGTGTGTGTTTTTGGGGGGTGGCGCGCACCAATATTTTTTTTAAGGGCTTAATCAATGTACCGCATCAAGCAATGCAATTCAAAGCACTGAAGAACCTTTTTCCCCATCACGGGAAAAAAGCTACCCTTTCCCCCTCCCCCCCCCTCATCCACAACAAAACACCATGAGAGAATGCAGAAAACGTGATCATGCATCACACACTGAGAGCAGTAAATAACAACACAACAAGAAATATAATATACCCTGACCTGCCTGTGTCAGAGATCTTCTTTTTCTTCTTCTTCTCTGAACACTCCGACAACAACTAGTGTTGTCTGCTATATGAGCAAAAATGCGTCACGCTGACAAGTCAGGCCCAGCGCATCCGACTTCAGCGTGATAGAGAATTGTTATCTTAAGTCTTCTTGGAAAAAAGTCAAGAGAATGGACCAAGGAGGCAGAAAATAGACAAGAAGGGGGTGACAGGAAGAAAAGAAGCAATGCAGATACGAAGAGTGACAGAAAAAAGGCAATTTCTAGCACAGACTGTGAGGATGCTGTTTATACTGACAGGCCCCGGCATCCCCACCGGGAAGTCAGAGATCTTGTTGCAAACTGCCCCGTCATGTAGGGTAGGGATGACGGTTATGACAGCCGTCACTGACATGTCAGAAGCAATTAGATGTAACATGATAAATGACTGTCATTTGTTGTGCGGGATTCATGACCGCTGGTTAAAAAGAAAAAAAAAATCCCTGTAATGATGCCACACTTTGTCACAGCTTGTTTTAAGGGTGTTTTTTTTCGTCTGTCTCTCTGCTCTTGACGATATATGGACAATGTTGATGTTTCCATGCGCACATGGCCTTGGGGTTGTTTGAGGAAAAGTGTTGTTTTGTGTGTGTGTGTGCGCGCGCTTGCGTAGCGGATTGCGTGTAAACTGGGTGGCATGACGCGCGCGCATAGATAACACACGACCACAAGAGGTGCATACACACACACGCACACCACACAGACACACACACACACACCACACACCACACACAACCACACACACACACACAACACACACACACACACACACACACACACAACACACAGACGACACACAAGAGCCATAACCGCACTCCTAACCTTTCGGAAAACAGTTTCTGATAACCACATTAATTTCCCCAACTGACCGACAGCCTTGAAGCCCCTGACGCTGCCTCTGCATCCACTCCACTCCACACTCATCTCCCCTTTCCCTCTTCAACAGCACACTCCATTTTTGGACAGACAGTGGGTCTCTTGGGCAAGTTAAGTCGGGCGGAGCCCATCCCTCGCCAAGTAGTAAGGTGCATGCTGAGTATGTTTGTATCATTCATACCGCCGGCCATACGTGGACTACTCTTCCACGAGAGATAGATGGGGTTATAACACGTGTGCATGATATTCTGTATGCGTTCACACATGGGATCTCAACTTCATAGTCCCATCAAAAGGGGGGGGGGGGAGATAGCCTAGTGTATTAGGTTACACACGCGATTTGAAGGCCTGGGATTAAGCCTGGATTTGAGTCACCATAGAAACACCCATTCAAGGGGATTTTCCCCTAGAACATCAGTACCGACTCCACTACCCCGAAAGTCCTTCGGATGAGTCTATAAACCGAGGTGCCGTGTGCAACCGCACGCAGAACATCTTGCGCACGTTAGAAAAACTGTTCTGCCCTTTGGAAGAGAAAGCCATTCATGACGGTAAGAACGGATGACAAAAAGATATGTTTAATATACCAACACAGCGTCACGTTCAGACATCAGCTCTGAAGTCGGAACGGGATGCATTAATGGTGGGACAAAAAAAAAGTCGCATACGCAAAAATTCCACCATTGGTGAACCTTAGAGCTCTAGCTTAAGAATCACCCCCCCCCCCGCCCTAAAAAAAGTCTCATCAGCAAAAAATCCTCACAGAACTCTAGTCAGTAGCATGTTAACTCCAGGGAAAAATTCCCTGAACACACACTCCAGTGGAGATTGGAACCCTCGCCCTCAGTTACCCTAAGATTCCGAGTTCAACGCTCTAACCACTGGGCTCTTTTGCTTTTGTCACAGTGAAACCAATCCTCTTCTTCTGCAAGAGCTTCTACAGCATACACAGACTTGTGCAAGAAATAAAACACGGAAAAGATTTAACAACAACGCTATGAAATAAATCAATACTGAAATCCTAAACAAACGACGTTTTTTGTAACAATTTATGTAAAATGATAACCTGTCGTTTATCGCAAAAAGATCGATATCAAAAATGCTTTGTTGTCAAATTTTTATATCTCTGAATTCCAAACTTTTCTTTAAAAAAAAAGAGAAGCAATTAGATGTAACATGATAATTCTTTAGCTTTATAATGTCAGAAAAATACATCATCTCTTAAATATAAATATAAAAATTCTTTAGCTTTATGTATGTCAAAAAAAATTTTATATTTATATTTCTATTTTTTCTCATTTAATGATTTCATGTGA
>CM060334.1:5840147-5845147 GCA_030674155.1 Stramonita haemastoma
AGACAGACGACAGAGAGACAGGGGAAACTCCTTGGAAGGGGTGGCTCGAGCACTGGCCGTCAGATTATGAGCTCAACGCTTTAACCACTAAACTACAATCCCCCTCCCTCCTCCTTAGCAAAGTGAGTACAGAAAAGAATCGTTGGCACTCTTGACAACAGCCAAATAACAAGAACAACACCAAAACATAACCATTCTAACAATCAAAACAACAATCTCCTAACAAGGACAGGTTTCAAGCAGTTCAGCCTTTGACAATCTATCTCTTCGCTAGTAAAGCAAACTGGTAAGAAAACTCCCCACAACTTCTAACAATTTATGTCCTCCAGTAAAACAAACTGTAAGAAAACTCCCACAACTTCTAACAATTTATGTCCTCCAGTAAAACAAACTGTAAGAAAACTCCCCACAACTTCTAACAATTTATGTCCTCCAGTAAAACAAACTGTAAGAAAACTCCCCACAACTTCTAACAATTTATGTCCTCCAGAAAAACAAACTGTAAGAAAACTCCCCACAACTTCTAACAATTTATGTCCTCCAGTAAAACAAACTGTAAGAAAACTCCCCACAACTTCTAACAATTTATGTCCTCCAGTAAAAACAAAACTGTAAGAAAACTCTCCACAACTTCTAACAATTTATGTCCTCCAGTAAAACAAACTGTAAGAAAACTACCCACAACTTCTAACAATCTATCTCCTCACCAGTAAAACAAACCGTCAGAAAACACCTCCCAACTTTCAGCAATCTATCTCCTCACCAGTAAAGCAAATGGAAAGAAAACGACCACAACCTTTAACAATCTCTGTCCTCCAGTAACACAAACGTCAGAAAACGACCCACCCCAACCGTTAACAATCTCTATCTTTCCAGTAACACAAACGTCAGAAAACGACCCCAACCTTTAACAATCTATCTTATCCAGTAAAACAAACGTCAGAAAACGACCCCAGCCTTTAACAATCTAACTTATCCAGTAACACAAACGTCAGAAAACGACCCCAGCCTTTAACAATCTATCTCCTCCAGTAACACAAACGTCAGAAAACGACCCCGGCCTTCCTTCCTGACCAATGGCCAGGGAAATGCAGGGTCACGTCCCTGAAGAAACAGGGGCTGGACTGCACCAGACAATCCCTGAAACTGTCACCCAGTGCTGAAGACACAGGCGGAATAATCAGGCTTGATTGCTGACAGGCTAGTTGCAATGCGAACATCGTTTACACTGAAAGAACTGTTAGGGAAAAATGCTGTTCGGCACACCCGTTTTAGTGCATGTTAAAAATTGATAGATATAGATGCCATTTTGCTTTGTAGGAGAAGACAAAATGTAAAGATTTTACCTTTCTTTTGTTTTTGCAAAACTAATAGAATGTATTTTTTTTTTATTTCCTCTTGTTTTTCTTTCTTTCGTTTTTTTTTCTTCATCTTCTTTTTCTTATCATTAAGAAATGTGTCTGTAGTCAAGACCTTGCTTTATCAAAATCGCGATGGGATATGACACATGGTCACGCAGAAAAACTGTAAACCTGTGTGTACCCTTTCGGAAGAATATCAGAATACCTTCCTTTTTGTTTTAAAGAAGTTATTTATAGATAGAAACTTGATTTAGCGAAGCTGCGAGGAATTTTGACACATGCCCATGCAGAATACCTGTAAATCTCGGTGTGTCTGTCGTACTCTAGATAGCGGTACCCATGCAAAAAAAATCTTCACCGAAGTCACGCATACGACATAAAACATTTGGCCAAATCAAAACCACGGCCTGGAAAACAAAACACGTACAGTTTTTATCTCTAAAGGAGTACAAGAACCTCACTGCAATAGCACAACAAATAAAAATAATTAGGCTCTTGAAAATTAAAAAAAAACGACAAAATGCAATCCTTAGACAAACAAAAATGGGGATGATAAATGCCAAAGAAACAAAATGACACATAGCCGTTATCTGAAGGCTTCTTAAAGCAAATCAAACATAGGGCCAGACAAAAGTAGCACAAGATGATATAACATGGAGAAATTTTGATGTAGCTCTTGTTTATGATACTCTGTCATATCGTGGAAAGAAGAGAACATACAACCTGGAGAAAGCTGGCATTTTCACATTCATTTTGTCCATTTTCTTTCTCTTTTCCCCCTCCTTTTCTCTCTTCTCACTGTAGCTCCTGTCATCACTTGTGCTGTGGCTGGGATATGGAAGTGGATTTACTTTCTGATGCTGGCAAAGCATTATCAGATTAGAGAGGATTTGGCGCTGAAGAAAACTTTCTGCTGCAGACTCTTTGCACATCAAAATGAAGTTTTATGTCCATCTCTCCATCCGCACACCCCCTCCCTGCCCCCGCCCCCCCCCCCCCCCCCTGTGTGTGTGTGTGTGTGTGTGTGTGTGTGTGTGTGAGAGAGAGAGAGAGAGAGAGAGAGAGAGAGAGAGAGGAGAGAGAGACAGACAGACAGACAGACAGACAGACAGACAGACAGACACTCATCCCTTCCCTTCCAACACACACACAGAGGAGATATCTAGGTGGTGGTAATAACCTATAAATCGCACTGTCAGACAGGACAAGCGGGACACACACGCACACACACACACACACCACACGCGCACACACACACACGCTCACACACACACACACACGCTCACACACACACACACACACACACACACACACACACACACACACACACACACACACACACACACAACACAAGGCAAGGCGCTAAATTAAAAACAACAACGAAACACCCAGATATGATGAAAAAGAGAAGAGAAGAAAGAGAAGAGAGAGAGAGAGAGAGAGAGAGAGAGAGAGAGAGAGAGAGAGAGAGAGAGAAGAGAAGAGAGAGAGAGAGAGAGACAGACAGACAGAGAGACAGACAGACAGACAGACAGACAGGACAGAGAGAGAGAGAGACAGAGGGTTTTGACAAAACCTGACAGGAACATTCAAAATGGTGTGTTCCATGGTGTGTTGTGTTGTTTGGGTGTGGTGTAGTGGTGTGTGTGTTTGTGTGTATGTGCGCGCGTTTGCATATAATATAGGTTACTTGTGTGTATATACTATTATTGCATATACATATATGTGTGTATGATATACAAGTATGTGGTATAATACATATATGTGTGTATGATATACATATGATGTATGTATAATATAAATATATGTATGTATAATATAATATTATGTGCCTGGTGCGTGGCCCATGTAGATGTGTTGCAAGTGTGAGGACAATGATGTAGTGAAGGGAGGAAGACTGTAACACACGCACTATAATCACTTGCCCCTATCACATCCCCCTCCCCACACCATTCTCCTTCCAGCTCAGTGATCACACACACACACACACGCGCGCGCGCGCGCGCGACACACACACAACACCACAGCGCGCGCAACACACACACACACGCACGCACACACAACACACGCACATGCACGCACCCACGCACACACACACACACACACATGCAGACACACACACACAACACGCACGCACGCACACACAACACACACACACGCCCCCCCCCCCCCCCCCCCACACACACACCCACATCCCCAGGCGCCCGGAAGCACTAAGGAGAGCAAACTGCGCCATCACACGCACCTCCTTCCTCTTTGTTCAGAGAAGACCACCCCTCCCTGACACCCTGGAATTAGTGAGCTGAGTGTACACCATTATCACCCCTCCACTTAGTGCTAGCCTACACCCCAAAGTTCTACAGAAGCACAGAGTCAGTGTGGCCAGAGGTGATGGAGAAAACCAGGCCACAGGATTACACCCTGTCTGGCTGCTGTAAAGAGGAGGATGGTGGCCGGGTCTGGTCACGTCAAGTCCAGGCTCTCTTGTCCAGACTAGGCTATTGTGCAGCTGAGACTCGAGGAAGGAGGATGTACAAGCATACACGTAAAGCACTAGACTCCCAACATCACACATTGCCTCGGCTGGCCTTGACCTGGACGCGTTGCCGCATGCCCTAAAGGCTGAAGAAAGATCGACCTTGTGACAACTGTCCACCCTTAATGCCCCCCCCCTCCCCCCACCCCAATGGCCATCTAGGTCAAGCGAGGAGAGAAGAAAATGATGATGATGATGGTTGCTGAACCCTTTTACTTCCTTGCGCGCTCAATGAAGGCTGCCAACATTTCTTGTGGTGATTGTTCCACATTCCCTGGCAATGTCGTGGCAGTGCGATCTGAAAGCACACATGTAAGGCCTCTATGTGAGTTGTGCGCTTGGTTTCTCTCTCGTCCACTTCTGTTTAGGCTGCTCTACGGATGGTTTTTCTCGTCCACTACTATTTAGGCTGCTGTACCGCATTCTCTTTCCCAGGTCACAGCATCACGTTCACCCAGCCAACCCTGTGGAAGGTGAAGTGTATCCGCCACACGACACTAAACAAACTGGTATAAGCAAACAGGGAGAAGCAGCAATGGAACAGGACCCGGAGAAGGGAAGGCACTCTTTTAGAGGAGCCCAGAGCAGATAGAGCCTCCTCCCCTCCCCAGTGATGGTCAGTCCCCGTCCCTGCACCGCCATCTTTAATTAATTATCGCTATTCCTTGCCCCTCTAGTGTGATGTTTATCATTGCTGTCTGGCCTCTCACGGGTATTACTGTGAATAGTCCTTTAGTCAGCATAGAGATGATCATCTCTATGTCCTAGGCCCTCACATTGACAGAGTCATTTACATTCCCTAGAGGTTTTTCTCTCATGATAATGATCATCTGTAGACCCTAAACTCTACCGCTAATGATTTTCCTGGTTCCTTTCCAAGGATTTATCAACTGGCGCCAGGAAAGCGTGTACTCTATCGTGATTATTTACACACCCTCAACACTAGTTCTTAATGAAGACTGTTACTATTGTATAGCCCTAGGCACTGACGAAGGATCCTCCCTCTCCCCCTGACCCCCTGTACTCCATGACCTCTAAGTCAGATGCTTCTACATACTTCTTGTTGGGCTCTTCCCGGAGATATCACCCATAGTATTAGGTTG
>CM060334.1:5852647-5857647 GCA_030674155.1 Stramonita haemastoma
TTTATTGTCTTTTCTGTCTGTTCATTTTGTTTTTATTCCGTTTGTACATTTCATTTCATTGTATGTTATTTTACTATATATTTTTGTTGTTGTTGGTGTCTTTCCTCATGGATTTTTTACTTCTTTCTTTTTTCTTTCTTTCTTTCTTTCTTTCTGTCTGTCTGTCTGCTGTCTGATTTCTTTCTTTCCTTCTCTCTGTCCTTCATGCAGCATTCTGTCAGTCTGTCTGTTTGTCTTTCTTTCTGTCTGTCTGCCTGTCTGATTTCTTTCTTTCCTTCTCTGTCCTTCATGCAGCCATTCTGTCAGTCTGTCTGTTTGTCTTTCTTTCTGTCTGTCTGCCTGTCTGATTTCTTTCTTTCCTTCTCTCTGTCCTTCATGCAGCCATTCTGTCAGTCTGTCTGTTTGTCTTTCTTTCTGTCTGTCTGCCTGTCTGATTTCTTTCTTTCCTTCTCTCTGTCCTTCATGCAGCCATTCTGTCAGTCTGTCTGTTTGTCTTTCTTTCTGTCTGCCTGTCTGATTTCTTTCTTTCCTCTCTCTGTCCTTCATGCAGCCATTCTGTCAGTCTGTCTGTTTGTCTTTCTTTCTGTCTGTCTGTCTGTCTGTGTTTCCTTCTCTCTGTCCTTCATGCAGCCATTCGTCATCTGGCTACTTGGCTGGGTGGTGGCAGTTAGGTGCCTGCAGTGCCCTGTTATTAACACTCCTGTCTTGTTGTCTAGGAGATTCTCTGTGGCACGGCAGGCTTGGTGTGCAGCCGACGACGACAGAGATAACGGCCATGGAACGGCATGGCACGGCATGGAATGGCATGGAGAGGTGGGGGGGGGGGGTGATCCATTGTCCATTGATTGGCTGTTGAGGGGAGTGTTGGCAGATTTGTGTTGCGTCTGCTTTATTTCCCCTCTTTTCTTTGGAGAGGTTTTGCTTGCAAATCTATGTGAAGATTTTTTTTTTGGGGGGGGAGGGGGGGTTGTAGGCTTGTGTAGATAGATGTGTATGTATGGGCTAGGCAGGTCCACACGCAGGCGCGTGCACGCGCGCATACACACACAAACGCACCGATGCACACACGCACGCACACATACACGCGCGCACACACACACACACATACACACGCACTCAACACCCCCCTCCCCCCCCCACACACAGGGAAAAGTAGTGATACGTATTCTTAGAGGTAACCCACCCACTAGACCGCCAAATGTCGTTGGTCCAATCCCTGTTTGAACCCCCCCCCCCACCACCCCGACCTTGAACAGTGGTCTGGATGATAGTCTTTTGAAAAGGACGATAAACTGAGATTCCAGTTTGTAACACATACATGATACAGGTAAAGAATCCATGGCAACCAGAACGGTTCCTTGGAAACATTTTGTAGAAAAAAAGCCACTCTCACAGGGTAACTAACTAATACACAGTCAGACATTCTGTAGAAAAAGCCACTCTAGAAATAAAGCCAGTCTAAAAAAAAAAACCGTCACTCTAGAAAAAAGCCAATTTAGAAAAAAAGCCACTCAGAAAAAAGCCACTCTAGAAAAAAAAGCCACTCTAAAAAAAGCCACTCTAACAGCGCAACTAACAAATACACATACGCGCAGAAACTTTCCTTTTCATGGATGGTGGTGCTGGTCTTGTGGCGACACTCTCTACGTCAAGGGAGAGAGAGGAAGCTGAATATATTTAACACAGATATCTGCCGTGACTGACAATGGTGTGCAATACAAAACAACGAAGTCATGATACTACTACAGCTCCAACTACTACATCTATGACTTCAACTTTCGAGGTCGGCATTCTGATTTCCAGTTATACTCTGGAATTCTCCGTGGATATGCTGGGGTACCTTTGAATACAAAGAGCATCCCAACCTTTTGGAAGTGCTGTGCTAGAAATTTCCTCTTTTCTATCACTCGCTTTGTTTCTGTATTTCTCCTAACTTCTCTTTGAACGGTGATGGACGGTGTTAGGTATTTGAAAGTATTGGAAAGTGTTGGTTTTGAACCTGAAGTTGAAAGTTACTGGAGCCACTGAAACTGAATGAGGTGACAGCCCTGATGAGGCTTTCGTGGTCGGTAGGGCTATAAACAATATTTTCATTATGATCATGATTAACCTCTCTATCCCCTTCTTCTCATGCGTATTTTCTGTCTACCTTGCCCATTCTCCTGTCTTCTACCTATCTATCTATCTATCTATCTATCTATCTATCTATCTATCTATTTATCTATCTATCTATCTATCTATCTATCTATCTATCTATCTATCTACCTACCTACCTACCTACTACCTACCTACCTACTACCTACCTACCTACCTACGACTACCTATCTATCTATCATCTATCTATCTATCTATCTATCTATCTATCTATTATCTATCTATCTATCTACTCTATCTATCTATCTATCTATCTAATCTATCTATCTATCTATCTATCTATCTATTATCTATCCCTAGTCTGGTGACCGTGGGACACCCTGAGACTTGACAACCAGTTCCTCCATTCTTCTCCTGCCTTGTTCATGCAAATCTGAACATTGCTTCTGATCACTTTCTGATGAGCTAGCTACCCTGGTGTAGAGACCTGTCAGCGGGCAGACCTGCAGAGCTACCAGCATGGGAGAAAACCAGGCACTACGTATTCTACCCAATATGCTACGCAAAAAAATGACTAACTGTATGAAACTGGAAATTCTACATTCTCAAAGGAATTCCTTGCCCCCCCCCTCTCTCTCTCTCTTTCACTCTCCCTCTCTGTCTCTCACTCACTCACTCACTCTCTATGTCTGAAAATGTATGTTTTGTACCCAGTCCCCTTCCTACTGTCCCCTTGTGAATAGGCTTAAAAAGCGTAACACAATAAAATAGTGTCATTGTCATTGTCTCTCCCCCCTCTCTCTCTCCTTCCCTCTCCTCTCTTCCTCTCTCTCTCTCCTCTCTCTTCCTCTCTCATCTCATCTCTTTCTTCTCTCTCTCATCTCTCTCTCCCCCTTTCTCTCCCTTCCCCCCTTCTTCCCCTCTCTCCCTCTCTCCTCCCTCACTCCCCCTCCAATCCCCGGCCTGTGTCAATCCCAGAAGGATCCCACGTTCTCCATGACAGTGACTTGTGCTATATGTATGTATGTATGTATGTATGTATGTATGTATGTATGTATGTATGGTATGGAGTGTAGGTGAGGGTAGGTGGGAGGGATGTGGATGGGAGGGAGGGAGGGAACCAGGCTTTCTCATGCGGATCTCCTACTGGCTACTGATACCGAAGAGGTGGAAAAAAGTAACGAGGGACGGGGAGGCAGGACTGCCCAGAAAACAGGACGGTGGAATGGTGTGAACAGGGAAGAAAAAGGATGGGTGGAAGAATAGGAAGTCATCTGGAAGGAAGATGTATTTGATGGCCTCTGTCTGTCTGTCCATCTATACATCCCCTGCCACTGTGTGTGTGTGTGTGTGTGTGTGGTGTTGTGTGTGTGTGTGTGTGGTGTGTGTGTGTGTGTGTGTGTGTGTGTGTGTGTGTGTGTGTGTGTGATGTGTGTGTGTGTGTGTGTGTGTGTGTGTGTGTGTGTGTGTAGTGTGGTGTAGTGTGTGTGTGTGTGTGTGTGTGTGTGTGTGGTGTGTGTGTGTGTGTGTGTGTGTGTGTGTGTGTGTGTGTGTGTGTGTGTTGTGTGTGTGTTTGTGTTAGTGTGGTGTTGATGTGTGTGTGTGTGAATGTGTGTGTGTGTGTGTGTGTGTGTGTGTTGTGTGTGTGATATAAGTATTTTGTCATCATCACATCGTTTTAGCATGGTGCCATGGTTTGTATTCTTTATGTTGTCTTTTATCCTGCACTTCTGTGCTAGGATAGCTGCATATCCACAAACTGGCCTTTTAGCTGATTCTTTTTCTCCTGAAGACAGTTTTCAAAGCAGCCAGCGGAGAAACTCACAGTTTTTACTACTTTTCTCTAAACAATACAACATATTTTGCCTAGGACCAAAAATCTACAAAAGACTTTATTTCTTTTTTTTATACAGATATTATATCTTTCTATCTAGACTATCTTTATTTCTGGGTTTTTTTTTTTTTTTTTTTTTTTTTTTTTTTTTTTTGGGGGGGGGGGGGGCTGCTTTTTCTCCAAACTGATACAGTCAGTGATTACATCTTTCGAAATAAAGCATGCTGTCAAGTGTCTGCTGAGGATAAGGAAAGGATGACCAAAGGAAAATTCATACACGTTGGTGCTCAAACATCTAGAGGATGAAGTACAGCAACATTCAAAAGGGCAAGACAATCTCATGTTCTAAATTCAGCAATTGTGAAATTCAGAATTTTTTATTTTGAGAGAGAGAGAGAGAGAGAGAGAGAGAGAGAGAGAGAGAGAGAGAGAGAGAGAGAGAGAGAGAGAGAGAGAGAGAGAGAAGAGAGAGAGAGAGAGAGAGAGAGGAAACAGAGATAGAGACAGAGAGAGAAGGAAGAACGACACGGCAATGGTTCTTTCTTCCCTTACACACGTGTAGGCCTCTCTACCAGACTTCCAAAGCAGACTGGCTGACGTGTCTTGTCTAGCAACTGGTTTTTCAATTGGACTTCTGGCATGAAATAATGACACTCCTTGCCTTTGCCTTCCCTCACATTCCCTTCTTCCAATTTCGCCATATCTCTCTCTCTCTCTCTCTCTCTCTCTCTCTCTCTCTCTCTCTCTCTCTCTCTCTCTCTCTCTCTCTCAGATGACAATTACAAAACTGCACACACACGGGGACTGGATGTAAACAAAACACAAGAGTTCTTATCCCATTTTACTCGATATAAAAGAATAAATCACTCACTCACTCACTCAATCAATCAATCAATCACTCTCTCGCATAGTCATCAATGCCGGGGAGATATAGACTCTCTGTACTGTTAGTGATCCAGTTTTAGCATCATATCCCTAAGAAATAAAACCACACCCTGCGTCTGATCAAGGTTTAAACGCAATATCTTTCAGTCAGGAATCTACCACGCTTAACCACTGCGCCCATAGAGGC
>CM060334.1:5862647-5867885 GCA_030674155.1 Stramonita haemastoma
CTACACCAAACCTAGAGCATTCATTTGGCATTTTGTATCAACATTTACCACACAACAACAACAACAGCAACAACAACAACAGCAGCAGCAGCAACGGCAGCAGCAACAACATCAACAACAACAACAACAACAACACACCAACACAACTCACTCACTCACCTCTCTCACTCACACAACAGCAACAACAACAACAAACACACACAACACACACACAACCACACACACACACCACACACACACACACACACACCACCACCACGTGTACACCACACACACACACACACACCACCACGCACACGCACCACACACACACACACACACACGAGGTAGGGGGCGGGGTGAGCGGACAAAGAGACAAGATAAGATTCGCAATCAATTTCCCTGGTTAATTTTAGATCACAGCTTCCGCGCTAAGTGTAGTAGGATGAACCTAAGCCACAGCCTTTTCTTTTGAGTTTCATTTTGCAACCACAAAAGGGCTGCCTGCTGTTGAGGGTCGATTTGTACAGGATCGATCGATCGATTGTTCGCTCCATGGTCTGTCAATGTCTGTATGTGTGTGTGTGTGTGTGTGTGTGTGTGTGTGGTGTGTGTGTGTGTGTGTGTGTGTGTGTGTGTGTGTGTGTGTGTGTGTGTGTGTGTGAGGGCCTCTGATGATTAGCCTGCTACCTTTCTTCCCTCAACGTCTCCAGCTGATTTCACTGCCGTATATTTCCTCTTTCCTTTCTTTGTACTGTCTCTCATCTCTCTCTCTCTCTCTCTCTCTCTCTCTCTCTCTCTTCTCTTCTCTCTCTCTCTCTCTCTCTCTGTCTCTCTCTCTCTCTCTCTCTCTCTCTCTCTCTCTCTCCTCTCTCTCTCTCTCTCTCTCTCTCTCTCTCTCTCTCTCTCTCCTCTTTCTTCTTGTACTGTCTCTCTTCTGTGTCTCTCTCTGTGTCTCTCTCTGTGTCTCTCTCTCTCTGTCTCTGTCTCTGTCTCTTCTGATTGCTTTCTTAACGATCTTCATCAAGATTCCCTTTTGTTTTTGTTTTTCTTTAAATTGAAAATTCATATCAATTATGGGTTTTTTCCTTTCACTTCCATTTTCTCAAAGTGTCAGGTTTATGGGGTTTTATTATTTGCTTTGTAAGTGTTGGGTTTTTTTCTTTCTTTTTCTTTTTTTTTTTAGCGCTTTGTGTTTCTCCTGCCCAGGGGAATTTTTCGCTTGACGAAATTCCCCTGCTTATAATTCAGGATGTGGACACTTAATGTTCTTTACATGTTATACATGCTTGATCGTTTCTGTGTGATATATTGGTATGTGTGCATCCCCCCTACCGTGTGTGTGTGTGTGGTGTGTGTGGGTGTGTGTGTGTGTGTGTGTGTGTGTGTGTGTGTGTGTGTGTGTGGTGTGTGTGTGTGTGTGTGTGTGTGTGTGCTTGTCTGTCTGTCTGAGCGCGCGCGCGCTCGGGCGCATGTATCTGTTTTTACATAATCTTTGGCGATATAACATTATAATTATAACAGATTGCATTTATAATTTCTTCGTGGGCATGCCTGGCTGTCTTCGATAAAGCTTTCTTCAATGCTGTACATGTACACACGTATGGTAGGTACACTCCTGTGAAAATACCTCCAAGAGAGACAACTTCACAACTGAATGGAGAAAAATGAAGCAGAAAATTCTTCTTGAAAGCAACTGTCATCCTCCATGGAATGATTGAATGGATGGTAAAAATAAAGCTACACTGACATTGATAAAGCCAGGTGGATGGGGTGGTGGAATGGAGTGGTGGGTGTGTTTTTTTTCTTCTAGTTTTGATGCATCTGTATTTTGTTTGTTGTTGTTGTTGTATTCCTGTTCGTTTTTTCCCCAGACATTCAGCCTGGCCCCCTGTTGCTCTCTCTACATCCCCTTCCTCTGGTTATCAATCTGACTGCTTCTCCGCCTTTTTGCTCGGAGTGGTTTGTTTTTCTTTTTCTTCTTCTTTATCTTTTGGCCTGTTGTAATGGATACGAGCGTGCGCGTGTTGCGCTCGCGCGCGCGCGCGCGCACACACATACACATATACACTCGCACACACATATATACACACACGCACACTCACACGCACACACACACATACTCACACACTCTCACGCACACACACCACACACACACACACACACACATCACCACACACCCACGCACACACACACACACACACACACACACACACACACACACACACACACCACACACACACACACACCACACGCACGACACACACACACACACAACCACACACACACACACACACACCACACACCACAACACTACAACACACACACACACACACACACACACACCACACACACCACACACACACCACACCGCACTACATACAGCACAACTACACACTAACAAAACACCCCACCACCCCCCCCCCACCACCCCCACACCCACCTCCCTACCAACAGCCAATACATCATGGAAATAAAAGACAACCCTTCCCCTCCCTGTCATACGTCCACTAGGGCGCCTGCCCCCCCCCCTTCACGACAAATATTGATTCCAAAACCACACCGAGATTGTCTTTCTTTTCCGCTCCTGTCAATACGTCTGAAGTCTGGGGAGTAGCCTCCTTGACCTAGATGTTCTGCCCTTTAAAAAAGGTGTTTAGCGTTTTGCAATACTTCTGAATTTCGGTATGCTGTGTTGTTGTGTGTTTTGTGCTCTGTTGTGTTATGTTGTTTTGTTTGTGTTGTTAATGTCTTGTGTTATGTTGCGTTAAGTGTTGTATTGTGTTGTGTTGTGTTGCATTGTGTTATGTATTATGTTGCTTGGACTGTGTTGTATGTGTGCACTGTGTTGTTAAGTATTGTGTTCTGCTGCTTTGTATTGTTTTTGCATTGTGCTGTATTGTAGATTATACTGCTGGTCATATCACCCTCACCATTCACTCCGCTTCAGACCTGCCTTTTAAAACATTGCTAATTCTGAAGTCGGAAGGCAGCTGCCTTCATTGTAAAGTATAAAACGGTCACATACTAAAAAAAAAATCTCAACACGGATCAACCACGGAGTTGATAGGCATGCCTGCATCCCTCCCGCCTCCACACAAACACACACACAGATAACCAACACCCTCCTACCCCCTTCTCCACACGCACATCGATAGCAGAAAGAAAACAAGACACTCCTTCTCGGATGATATCGATTACACACAAGCAGTTCTGTACTTTTCTTCTCCTTCCCCGGTCACGTTTTTTCTGCCAGACCCTAGTCTGAAACGTCAACCACTGAAACATGTATCCAGGACCGTATCCAGACCGTATCCAGACCGTATCCAGACCTCTCCTGCACTCTCTGTTCTGGACGTCATGCAATGCTCAGTGAAGATGACTATCACATGGCTGTACCCCCCCCCCCCCCCACCCCCCCCTCTCTTGTTTCTAACCCTAAGATACTGCTGGCCACAGCACCCCTAGCAGGCCTGCCGCCAGATGGCTTGATGACATCCACAAATACGTCTGCATCAGAAATGGGTCCACTGTCAAGAGATACATCTGCATCAGAAATGGGTATACCACTGTCAAGAAATACGTCTGCATCAGAAATGGGTATACCACTGTCAAGAGATACATCTGCATCAGAAATGGGTATACCACTGTCAAGAGATACATCTGCATCAGAAATGGGTATACCACTGTCAAGAGATACATCTGCATCAGAAATGGGTATACCACTGTCAAGAGATACATCTGCATCAGAAATGGTATACCACTGTCAAGAAATACGTCTGCATCAGAAATGGGTATACCACTGTCAAGAGATACATCTGCATCAGAAATGGGTATACCACTGTCAAGAAATACGTCTGCATCAGAAATGGGTATACCACTGTCAAGAGATACATCTGCATCAGAAATGGGTATAACCACTGTCAAGAGATACATCTGCATCAAAAATGGGTATACCACTGTCAAGTAAATACATCTGCATTAGAAATGGGTATACCACTTTAAGTCACGGCACATATCTGCGGGTGAAACTCGGGCTGATGGCTTGATGACATCAGAATTACATCTGTATCAGAAATGGGTATACCACTTTAAGTCACGGCACATAATTATTTGCGTGAAATTCGGGCTGATAGCTTGATGATATCAAGAAATACATCCGCATTAGAAATGGGAATACCACTGTCAAGAAAACATCTGCATCAGAAATGTGTATACTACTTTAGTCACGGCACATTTCTGCGAGAAATTCGGGCTGTTCCCTCCGGAGAGAGTGCGGTCGCCGCAAAACCAGCGCCATCCATTATTATTTTTAATTTTTCTTGTCTGTGTGTGTATTTGTTTCCCTATCAGAGTGGATTTTTCTGCAGAATTTATTTTTCTAGGAACAACTCTTTTGTTGTCGTGGGTTCTTTTTACGTGCGCTAAATGCGTGTTGCAGAAATCTGCCGTCACTAATCGTGGTATAGAATACACTACATAAAACACAAAACGACAAAATACAGATTTTACAATATAAAACAATCAGAAAGTAAACCCAAATCCCACAAAAAACATAAAAAGCTTACCACTATATATAAAAGAGCAGCAGAGGAAGAAGGAACCTAAACAGCAACAGCAGCGACTGCATAGAAAGAGAAAGAAACACCTAAACCAACAAAGTCAACCCTTGTTTCAAACTCCCTAATTACCAGATTTCAGACCTGAACACACGGAGAATGGAACGTCTAGACACCAATGACAAACGAAGACGTCCCCTGTCAACTCCACTCGTCTGCTATGGCCGGTATTTCCGGAAAGAGAGAGACCGGATTTTATGACGGTTTTCTGTGGCCAAAGACCTGCTCATTATCCGCCTGTCCGGACTGTTTAGCTGAACTGATGAAGTAACAGTAAGTAATGAATAGAGTGATGACGGTAATGAATGGAGTGATGACGGTAATGAATGGAGTGGTGACGGTAATGAATGGAGTGGTGACGGTAATGAATGGAGTGATGACGGTAATGAATGGAGTGATGACGGTAATGAATGGAGTGGTGACGGTAATGCATGGAGTGATGACGGTAATGAATGGAGTGATGACGGTAATGAATGGAGTGGTGACGGTAATGCATGGAGTGGTGACGGTAATGCATGGAGTGATGACGGTAATGAATGGAGTGGTGACGGTAATGAATGGAGTGGTGACGGTAATGAATGGAGTGGTGACGGTAATGCATGGAGTGGTGACGGTAATGCATGGAGTGATGACGGTAATG
>CM060334.1:5867985-5872985 GCA_030674155.1 Stramonita haemastoma
TCTGCATCAGAAATGGGTATACCACTGTCAAGAGATACATCTGCATCAGAAATGGGTATACCACTGTCAAGAAATACATCTGCACCCAGAAATGGTATACCACTTTAAGTCACGGCACATATCTGCGGGTGAAACTTGGGCTGATGGCTTGATGACATCAGAATTACATCTGTATCAGAAATGGGTATACCACTTTAAGTCACGGCACATAATTATTTGCGTGAAATTCGGGCTGATAGCTTGATGATATCAAGAAATACATCCGCATTAGAAATGGGAATACCACTGTCAAGAAAAACATCTGCATCAGAAATGTGTATACTACTTTAGTCACGGCACATTTCTGCGAGAAATTCGGGCTGTTCCCTCCGGAGAGAGTGCGGTCGCCGCAAAACCAGCGCCATCCATTATTATTGTTTATTTTTCTTGTCTGTGTGTGTATTTGTTTCCCTATCAGAGTGGATTTTTCTGCAGAATTTATTTTTCTAGGAACAATTCTTTTGTTGTCGTGGGTTCTTTTTACGTGCGCTAAATGCGTGTTGCAGAAATCTGCCGTCACTAATCGTGGTATAGAATACACTACATAAAACACAAAACGACAAAATACAGACTTTACAATATAAACAGTCAGAAAGTAAACCCAAATCCCACAAAAAACATAAAAAGCTTACCACTATATATAAAGAGCAGCAGAAGATGAAGGAACCTAAACAGCAACAGCAGCGACTGCATAGAAAGAGAAAGAAACACCTAAACCAACGAAGTCAACCCTTGTTTCAAAATCCCCTATTACGAGATTTCAGACCTGAACACACGGAGAATGGAACGTCTAGACACCAATGACAAACGAAGACGTCCCCTGTCAACTCCACTCGTCTGCTATGGCCGGTATTTCCGGAAAAAGAGACCGGATTTTATGACGGTTTTCTGTGGCCAAAGACCTGCTCATTATCCGCCTGTCCGGACTGTTTAGCTGAACTGATGAAGTAACAGAGATGAATGGAGTGGTGACGGTAATGAATGGAGTGGTGACGGTAATGAATGGAGTGATGACGGTAATGAATGGAGTGATGACGGTAATGAATGGAGTGGTGACGGTAATGAATGGAGTGATGACGGTAATGGAGTGATGACGTAATGGAGTGGTGACGGTAATGAATGGAGTGGTGACGGTAATGAATGGAGTGATGACGGTAATGGAGTGGTGACGGTAATGCATGGAGTGATGACGGTAATGGAGTGATGACGGTAATGGAGTGGTGACGGTAATGCATGGAGTGGTGACGGTAATGGAGTGATGACGTAATGGAGTGGTGACGGTAATGAATGGAGTGGTGACGGTAATGAATGGAGTGATGACGGTAATGAATGGAGTGATGACGGTAATGGAGTGGTGACGGTAATGCATGGAGTGATGACGGTAATGCATGGAGTGGTGACGGTAATGAATGGAGTGGTGACGGTAATGAATGGAGTGGTGACGGTAATGAATGGAGTGGTGACGGTAATGCATGGAGTGATGACGGTAATGAATGGAGTGGTGACGGTAATGAATGGAGTGGTGACGGTAATGCATGGAGTGATGACGGTAATGCATGGAGTGATGACGGTAATGCATGGAGTGATGACGGTAATGCATGGAGTGATGACGGTAATGAATGGAGTGGTGACGGTAATGAATGGAGTGATGACGGTAATGAATGGAGTGATGACGGTAATGCATGGAGTGATGACGGTAATGGAGTGATGACGTAATGAGTGGTGACGGTAATGAATGGAGTGATGACGGTAATGGAGTGATGACGTAATGGAGTGGTGACGGTAATGCATGGAGTGGTGACGGTAATGGAGTGATGACGTAATGGAGTGGTGACGGTAATGCATGGAGTGGTGACGGTAATGAATGGAGTGATGACGGTAATGGAGTGGTGACGGTAATGCATAGAGTGATGACGGTAATGGAGTGATGATGTAATGGAGTGGTGACGGTAATGGAGTGATGACGTAATGGAGTGGTGACGGTAATGCATGGAGTGGTGACGGTAATGAATGGAGTGGTGACGGTAATGAATGGAGTGATGACGGTAATGGAGTGGTGACGGTAATGCATAGAGTGATGACGGTAATGGAGTGATGATGTAATGGAGTGATGACGGTAATGGAGTGATGACGTAATGGAGTGGTGACGGTAATGCATGGAGTGGTGACGGTAATGGAGTGATGACGTAATGGAGTGATGACGGTAATGAATGGAGTGATGACGGTAATGAATAGAGTGGTGACGGTAATGAATGGAGTGGTGACGGTAATGAATAGAGTGGTGACGGTAATGAATGGAGTGGTGACGGTAATGGAGTGATGACGTAATGGAGTGATGACGTAATGGAGTGGTGACGGTAATGAATGGAGTGGTGACAGTAATGCATGGAGTGATGACGGTAATGAATGGAGTGATGACGGTAATGAATGGAGTGATGACGGTAATGGAGTGATGACGTAATGGAGTGGTGACGGTAATGAATGGAGTGGTGACGGTAATGAATGGAGTGGTGACGGTAATGAATGGAGTGGTGACGGTAATGGAGTGATGACAGTAATCACTAGCGTCAGTCTTTATCAGTCATGCGAACGCACGCAGAACATGTTGCGCACACGTTAAATCTGTTCCGCTTTTCGTAAGAGTAGGCCATTGTGTGCCGGTGGGAATCTCTCTCTCTCTCTCTCTCTCTCTCTCTCTCTCTCTCTCTCTCTCTCTCTCTCTCTCTCTCTCTCTCTCTCTCTCTCTCTCTTCGGATGAGACTTTAAACCGAGGCCCCGTGTGCGAACGCACGCAGAACATCTTGCGCACACGTTAAATCCTGTTCCGCTTTTCGTAAGAGTAGGCCATCGTGTGCCGGTGGGAACAGATGACATTTACAAAACTGCATACACACGGGGACTGGATGTAAAAAAGCACAAGAGTGCTTATCCCATTATCCTCGATATAAAAGAATAAATCAAATCAAATCAAATCAAATCAAATCTCTCTCTCTCTCTCTCTCTCTCTCTCTCTCTCTCTCTCTCTCTCTCTCTCTCTCTCTCTCTCTCTCTCTCTCTCTCTCTCTCTCTCTCTCTCTCTCTCCCCCAAATACGCACACTTTTCTGGTGTGGTGAATGTTTTGAAAATGCAGTAGTCTATGAGTACTATAACTATTTTGACAATGAAAGTCTGTGAGTAAAATGATTTCAATTGTCATGATGTACGATGTGCCCGATGTTTGTATTTTGTCTGTTATAAAGTGTCAGCCTTTATTTATTCATTTAGTCATGATGTCGGAATATACATATTCAAAAGTGCACTATGTTCATTACACGCCAAAGTACTATGGCAAAACCGTATCAAAGTCTACGAAAAGTTATATTTCATTTTTTTGCATCTTTCCATTTTTGCCCCTGAAAGTGTATTGTGGTCTAAGGCCGATGTACATTAAACAATTTCAGTGTTCAGTGTTCAGTATTCTCTCCCCAAACACACCTTGACAAACAAAAAAGCCGTTTCCCCAAACCTGAGGTGTGCCGCGTGACGATCATGCCCAAAGTGTCCACACACACACACACACACACACACACACGCGCGCGCGCGCACACACACACACACACGCACCCACGCACACACACACACCACACACACACACACACACACCACACACACACACACACCACACACACACCACACACATGGGCAGGTGGGTTACAAGGGGTGGGGATGGAAAGGGATGGTCAGTCAGTGTAGTAACGAACGAATATTTCGAGCAGCCCCCCCCCCCATGCCCCCCCCCCACGCTCCGCATTGCTGAGGAAATGGGACTGCTATCCACACACACAGGAGACAGGACGCCCCCTGATAAGGCTGACTGACGACAGGAAAGACGGGGGAGCGGCTAGTTGCAAAGCAGAGCAGACACAAAAATAAAGGGATTAAAAACACAAATAAACAGCTGGAAGGAGAAGCTAGGAGGGAACTGGGCTAAAAAGAAAGAAAGAGGGTGGAGGGGGTGGGGGTGGAAGGAGGCAGACAGGAGGAGCTGGAGGGAGAGAGAAGGGGGAGGGAGGAGAGAGAACTGAACACTGAAATGATTTATTGTACTTCGGGCTTTGGCCACACAATACAACTCCAAGGGAAGAAGAAGAAGAAAAGAAGAAGAAAATGGAATATATTATAGAACTTCACCTAATCTCTGTTAAGATCTTGCCACAGAAGTCAGGCAGCAACCCAGTGCCGGGACAAAGGAACAGCCGTAATTATATACTTAACGTAATTATATACCTCTTATGTACTGAACAAAGAAAAAACTTATTGCAAAATCTGAAATCTGGTGTCAAAGAAAATATGAATGGTATAGACAAATTAAGCAATGTTTTTCTAACTGATAATCATCAAGCTGAAATCATTCAATATGTTTGTGCCTGTTTTGAAAAAAGAGAACAATTGAAAAGATAGAATGCAACATGGTTTTGCTTTGTGGTGGTTTTATGTGGTTTTTGCCTGCACATCATTTCAGTCATGCTGACCAGTGAATAATATGTCGTATTGATGAATTATGTTGAGTTTATTTTGTTGTGTCAATAAGTCCATGTGACTTTTATGGCAATAAATAATTTCTGATTCTGATTCTATAAGCAAAGCTTACAACACCTGACCTGACTTCTTTAAGCAGGAACAGGGCAAAACCTTTCACAGAAAAAAAGCTGAAGGTGTGTCCCCCAAACTCATAAGCTTTCATCCTCACAAATCTACAAAAGTCGTTCACATCTTATGCATTTCAACGTCTGCAACTCGGACTCTAGATGAGTTTAAAGAAGCAGTTATTCGTCAGTGTATTCAGGTACTTGCGCTGCTTGCCCAATATTTAATCCCTCAACAATGACATGTTTTCCAAACTGCTTTTCCTCACATCCACAATGAAAAAAATACACTGGCTCGAATGTTTCCTTTTCGTTACCTAAAAACAGTTCAGAAG
>CM060334.1:5885485-5887985 GCA_030674155.1 Stramonita haemastoma
GGCCCCATTGGGGAACTGGGAGGGTGGGGAACAGACCCTTGTGGCTAGAGCGTTGCGCTCACGCTCTGACAGCCGGGATCCAGCCATCACTGAAACGTCCCTGTAAGGGGATTTTAATCCCTGGAGTTAACATCAGTGCTGACTCCACTCCCCAACAATCCTACGGATGAGACTGTAAACCGAGGTCCCGTGTGCAAACGCACGGAGAACATCTTGCGCACACGTCAAAACCCGTTCTGCCCTTCGCAAGTGTGGGACATTCATGGCGGTAAGAACGATGTCAAAGTAAAATACAAAACTACCCAGCATGCACAGTGGTGTCGCGTTTAGACATCGATCCCGAAGTCGGAATACGGCTACCTTCAGGGAGGGCAAAAACAGTTATCTACGCAAAAACTCACGGAGCGGGCAAAAAAGACTCGACCATTGTTCACTTAGTCGACGATTATTATCTTGCAATACCTAACCGGTAAAGCGAAATATGAAATGAATGATGGCGAAGAGAACTTTTCCACAGAGTGGATGGAGTCCCTTGTCCATGAAAAGTGGATGTCAAATTGATGACAGTGTCTCATCCACCCCTGTCAGTTCCACCTCATGTGTCACTGCGCAGTCCACAGCAAAAGCAATTTCTTTTCATAACACGGATGACTCACCACCACACAGCCGAACTCTTTGCATGACAAACACTCCTAAACAACATATCCTTGCTGATCTAGAGATCGAGATTGTGTATATGGAATTTTTACAAGTTATAATTCACGACTTAAAAAAAGCCCTCGACAATATGTTACAAAAAACAAAGAAACACACAAGACAATGAAACAAAATATAAGTTAAAGCAAAGAAAGACACCAAAGGTGTCTTTAGAAAAGGAAAGCAAGATCATAGGTTGGTGGTAGACTTGTCCCAAACGTTACTTCTCACAAAACTAATTTCTAGTCAGTCAGAATATTTTTTTTTCAGATATTAGGATTCTCTTGGTTAAATGTGAATTAGGAGTCTGAAAATTAAAACAAAAATCCACAAAACCACAACAATAACAGCAGGATGAATTATTCATCATCATCATCATCATCATCATCATCATCATCATCATCATCATCATCATCATCGTCGTCGTCGTCGTCGTCGTCGTCGACGTCGTCGTCGTCGTCGTTATCATCATCATCGTCGTCGTCATCACCATTACACCACCTCCAACACCACGACGACGACGACGACGACCACCACCATCATCATCATCATCGTCACGTCGTCACCATCATCATCACACCACCACACCATCATCATCATCATCACCATCATCATCATCACCATCACCATCATCTATTTGGCAGTCTTGGGGACGGTAGGAAGCAGACCACACCTAGCAAGACGCCTTGATCTCCATCCTTCACCAGTGCCTACTCATTTGACTGTTTGTCTGTCTCACCGAGTATCTTGAATCATTCTGATGGAGTGTTTACTGAACGAAGAAAAGTTGCCTGTTTTTATGTACTTCCCATAATATCTATCTATCTATCTATCTATCTATCTATCTATCTATCTATCTATCTATCTATCTATCTATCTATCTATCTATATGTGTGTGTATGTGTGTGTGTGTGTGCGTGTGGTGTGTAACGAACAACAATGTTGCAAACAACACCCTTCACATGTATGTACACCCAAGACAAAAACAGAACCAGCCCCTTTTTCAAGCTGAGTTTGCATGCACGCAAACCTCTTCAACTTGCAGACCCTCCTCACTATTTCATGCCCTATCTCTCTGCACACTCACTGATCTTGAAGATGATCCAACGAGAAAGTAAAGGCACACAGACAGACAGACAGACAGACAGACAGACAGACAGACAGATGATAGATAGATAGATAATAGATAGATAGATAGATAGATAGATAGATGATAGATAGATAGACGACAGACAGACAACGATAGATAGATAGATAGGTAAGACCGACAGACAGACACAGATAGAGATAGATAGATAGTAGACCAGCAGATAGAGTAGATGATAGAACGAGACAGACAGACAGACAGACAGACAGAAGATAGATTGATGAGATAGATAGGTAAGAGTACGACAGACAGATAGACTGAGATCCGCAGACAGACAGACAGACAGACAGACAGACAGAAGAAGATAGATAGATAGATAGATAGATAGATAGATAGATAGATAGATAGACTAGATAGATAGACCTACACCCAGGCCCAGGAAAGGGAAAGGAGCAGAGCAGAGAAAGAGCAGTAAGCAGAGAAGAGGACCTTCAGTATCAGACATGGTCGAACAGAATTGCCTGTCATGTGTATGGACCAGACCTCAGTAACACTACCACAAGGTGAAGGGGGGGGGGCAGGCTAAGATATAGGTTATTGATCTGCACAGATGGATGTGAGGAAGGGACGAGGGAAAAAAGTGGAGGTGGTGGTGGGGGGAAGGGAAGGGGGGGGGGGGGTAGCTAGTTCATATGGCAAAAAAAGGGGCAGAAATGG
>CM060334.1:5890485-5907985 GCA_030674155.1 Stramonita haemastoma
AGAAGAAGAAGAAGAAGAAAGAAGAAGAAGAAGAAGAAGAAAAAGAAAAGAAAGAAGAAGAGAAGAGAGAAGAAGAAGAAGAAGAAGAAGAAGAAGAAGAAGATAAGAAGAAAAGAAGAAGAGAAGACGAAGAAGGAGATAAGAAGATAAAAGTAAAGAAGAAGGAGAAGAGGAGAGAAAGAGTAAAACAACAAGGAAAAGAAGAACAAATATCTATTTCGGTCATTTTCGGCGCAATTAGGCCCTGTATCGGGTGCGTTTTAATCATCATTCATGACCTCAAAGAAAACACAAAGTCTTCCCCTTTATACACACACTTGAAATTGATTTGGTGAGGGGGTCGGAGTATTCAAAAGTAATCAAAGAAAGAAAGCAAGGAAACAGAGAAAGACAGAAAAAAGAAAACTGGGAATAAAACAAACATGTATGTACACCACACTCTGAAATATTTCAATCATCAACTTCCTGCAGTTATTTCATCGCAAAAAATGTCCAAGAACAGTTACGAAAATGTGATTTTTCTACTTTTCTTCCTCAGTTATTTAATATTTTGCATTGCACGCATTCTCTTCCACACAAAAACCAGTCCTAGCAAGAGGGTTAAGCCGTAGTGGACAGTTTGCTGCCAGAAATACACAAAAGAATTGCTAGCTGAACCCAACTTAGTAACCTCTACCACCTCCACCCCTCCGTCTCCACCCCTCTCCATCTCCACCCTTTGCCCATATGCAGCTCTCCTCTCTCTCTCTCCTCATCTCCTCTCCTCTCTCCTCTCTCTCTCTCTCCTCTCTCTTCTCTCCTCTCTCTCTCTCTCTCTCTCCTCTTCCAAACGGATCCTAAAGCGGAACAATGACTCGTATCCTGCAATCAGTGCTGTTGTCAGCATGTACATGGACTAGGGCAGTTTCCGTTTAGCTCGTTTCAAGGAAGCAGCAGACTGCAGACGATTGCCGGGAGAGATCGATAGAAATCCATTGAAAACTGGTTCCTCTACAAGACTTACAAGGTCACTGATGTGATCACATAATCGTATCCACCAGTTGTCTCCCTTGGGTGGAAGTGCGGCAGGGTTTTCCCAGGCCTGTTTCAAGCGTGGATTATTTTGAAAAAGTTTTACCTAAAAGTTTGGGGGGGGGGGGGGGTTGAGTGGAGGATAAAACATGTTACGAGCGCTCTTCAGTCTGTTTATTATTTCTATCATAGTACCGAAGAAATGTTTCTCTCGCAATCAACGATGCATAAAATTGTACAAAACTTCATACACACAGGGATAGGATGTAAAAAAAAAAAAAACAACCCCACATGAGTGCTTGTTCCATTATCCTCAAAATAAAAGAATAAATACAGAAATAAATAAACAACTAAACAAATAGTTAAAAAGTAGGCTTTTTAGGCTATGCCAGTGATGCTCTTATAATGTGTCGTGTAACTGTAAACATTAACTTGAAACAATTTTTTGGATCAATTATAATCCCAATGTCTCACCGTGACACCGTTACAATATCTTGCAATTGAAATTATTCTGTTCATACACTTCATTCGTAACAGAAGTGTGACACGTAGAAAACTGCCCCGCATTCAGGGCACTGTATCTAAAGTGGATTACTCCCCAGTTTCGGTGACAAAAAAGAGAAGATTACAGGAGCTCGTTTCTCTTCTCAAGAGCAAAGCCTCTCCATTTTTATTTTGTTCGTCGTTTCCTCCTTCTTTCATTCCCTCTCTTTCCTCCTTTTATCCTCACAGGACGCTAAACACATCAAGGGACTCAACACATTTAAAGACACGCTACGAAAAACAACAACAGATGAGAATTAATTTCAGCCTGTATCAGAGAGGCTCCTCTTCTTTCTTTACCGCCATTTTTCAAAGTCTGGCCCGTCCCTTTGCAAATCTTTATCATCCTTTAATCACGGTTCTATCTTTATTTCCATACTTACAAAAAACGTGTTTCGGGTATCATTCTGTGATCAAAATTGTATTTTTATCTGGTGTTTTGATATATCTACGAGCTGCGTTTTTGTGGAGATTGTGAGAAATCTCCGGAGGAAAGAGGAAGAAGGGAAGGGTAAAGGATGGGCAGTTTAGGTGGAAGGGTGGGGGGTGGGGTGGAGAGAAGGTAAGGGTAAAGGTTACACTCCCGATTTAGTCCCGGATCAAGTACTACTGTCTTCTTTAGAGTGGTACCTAGAAAAATGCGTGACTTTCATACTGAAATATTTTATGGCGTGTTAAATTGAACAGTATGATTGGTTTTCTGTTTGGTTGGTTGGTTGGGTGTTGGCGGGTGGGGGGAGGGGAGGACACACACTGAGCCAAATAGTCATGAGTAAGTTGGAAAAGATTCTCAGCTGAGAATTGAATGTGGCTCGGATGCTAGTAGAGGACAAAGAAAAACGGGGTACGACTGTGGCTGCTGAAAAAAAATCATGGAAAATTCAAACCTATCACAATTTTCTGCAAAATCACAAGCGCCATGAATCAGAAGCTACTCATCCACAAAAGCGGCATTTCAGTTTTGGAAATGCAATGATCAGTGCTGTATACATGTTCGAGTATATGCGAAAAACGGAAAAAATGAGCCAAACTTTAGAGCTGAATTGCGGCCAAGGGAAAGGCGGGATTCTAAGGCATCACTGTGACTGTAGCAGGAGTATTTGATTCAGAAGTAATCATTCCCCAACTCTTAAGTAACAGACTGCGCGCGCAAAACACAGTGAACAATCCTTTCATGCATAAAAAATATCTATGCTGTAAATCGAATGAACAAACTGAACACACACACAAAAATGCTGAACAATAACTCTTAACAAAAAAGGAAGTAACCGAACAAAAGATCAAATCTTGAACGAAAAACGAAGAAGAAGAAGAAGAAGAGAAGAAGAAGAAGAAGAAGAAGAAGAAGAAGAAGAAGAAGAAGAAGAAGAAGAAGAAGAAAAAAAAGAGACAAAGCTCAGTTTCAAACAAAGCCTATCACAATTCTCTAGAGGCATAAAAATATGAAGAATGCTGAAATGTTTGGCTCTCAGATTCGCTGACGTCAGTTCTCTTCTCTCTCTCTCTCTTGCTGAAGTGAAAATAGAACACCGTCAGTTTAAAATATCATCCTTTTCATTACACACACAATGCTGATAACAGCCAATGAGATCAAGTAGGAAGAGAGAGAGAGAGAGAGAGAGAGAGAGAGAGAGAGAGAGAGAGAGAGAGAGAGAGAGAGAGAGAGAGAGAGAGAGAGAGAGAGAGAGAGAGAGAGAGAAGAGACGGGACATAGAGACAGACAAAGACACAGAAAAGGGGGAAAACGTCCTTGTTAGCTGACGAGAGAAATGTGGGAGCGTGCACAAATGACCCCCCCACACACACACACACTCTCTCTCTCTCACACTATCTCTCTCTCACTCACTCACACACACACACAACACACAACACACACACACACACACACACACACACACACACACACACACACACACACACACACACACACACACACTGACAAACTATAATATCCCCTTTCTCCTCATCCATACTTTATACTACCAACCAACCAACCAAGCACGAAGACCAAATCCACTACACAGGCTCTCTACCCTCCTGACCCACCACCCCAATCCTCACACACATCCTCCTCCACCCTACCCACCTATCCCCTCACACCAACCCAGCTAGTATAGCCTAGCCCACAACCCAGCATCCCAATCCTCACACACATCCTCCCCCATCCTATCAGTCCCCTCACACCAACCCAGCTAGTATAGCCTAGCCCAGCTCCCAGACTGAGGCAACAGTTGCTGAAGTAGCCGCGGAATCAGTGCCGGAGTGTGTCTGCACCGCCTTATCTCTGAAGGTTTCCCTTACAGTTTTATCCCTAGAGTCCACACACAACAGACCCGTGTGGAAACAGATCGATAGAAATCCACTCTCAGACTTGTCCTCCTCCTAAAATTTACGTTCTCACCAGTGTCGAAGAAAAAAAAAGATTGGTTTTCTTATTCCCTGGGTATGAGTTTTTTTTTGGGGTAAGTTGAAAAGCTGGTGAGGTTGTTTCAGGTGTGGGTTTGGTTGTAAAGAGACACTCCCTCCTTCCCCCCAAAAAAGTGTTTTGTTCTTGTTAAAACGATGTGTTAAATACTTTTTTAAAGTGTGTGATATTCAGTTTACACCACTTACACCACTGAAACAATTTCTTTGTACTGTATTTCTTATTCTCAACAACCACATGAAGGATAAGGAAATAGCTATAATTATGACACTGTTTTGATTAGTTAAGTGCATTTGACACACACGACTATGCATCTTTCTCTAAAAGAATTTAAGTTTTAATTTCACACACTTAATCTGAAAAAGTCAAAGCAAGCGTAGCTACATATCAAGCTTCAAACCGAAACAGACCCAGTGCAAATGTCCTTATTTCTTATTGGTTTTTGTCAAGGTGAAATTCTAAGTCCTGCACTGTTTGGGCTACGTGGTCTCTTCCCAAGAAAACAGCTGCGTGTTCATACAATCAATGGGCTTTTACAAATTGAATTGTATGGGCTTTTACAAATTGCATTATACAAATTAACGTCAGGGATAACTGCAAAGTACAGCACTGCAATCAGATTCTGAACCATGAACAAAAGACAAGGCATTGCTGATTGGAAAACGAAACATGAAACAGAAGCATGCTTGTTAGATCAACGCTTTAACCACGTGCGTTCACTTACCTTCAATTGCACTGTCTGGCCAGTTTCATGATGTGTGCACACGACATTGTTTTATTCATCTGGCTTCCATTGCATTTTTCTTACGATCTTCCGTCATCTGTCCTGCTTTAAATTAAAGGGAAAAAAGTTGAATGAATACAGACCTTCATGTCAAGCTTTATTTTTTATCCGTTTTTAAAGTATAAACTAGCGCATAGTTCACTTTGGAGACCATTATTATCAATTCTCATGGCTTTTACTTTGTCCAAAATCAAACCTCGTAATTATAAAGGGAGAGAAGAGAGAGAGAGAGAGAGAGAGAGAGGAGAGAGAGAGAGAGAGAGAGAGAGAGAGAGAGAGAGAGAGAGAAGAGAGAGAGAGAGAGAGAGAATGTATTTGCAATGTCAAAATCAAACGATCGCCACTTCTACTTTCATGCTTCAAAATAAGTGCATGTCATTTACACCCCACCTCCTCTCTCTCACTCCACCCCCCTTCTTCCTCCACTCTCTCTCTCTCCCCCCCCCCCCCTCTCTCTCCTCCTCCCCTTCCCCCCCCCCCCTCTCTCTCTCTCTCTTCTCTCTCTCTCTCTCCCCTTCCCCCCTCTCTCTCTTTGTCTCTCGCCTCCCACTCTCTTACTCTCACTCACGCACTCATGGTGTTTATCATTTGTTGTTGTCTGCATATATTATGTGGTTGTTTTGCTCATGATATTAGACAGCAGACAGGCACTAACTACATACGTATATCCACCAATGTCAGCTTTTAATCATGTCAAAATGATTTTTTTTTATCAAACATCAAGAAAATCATATTTATAATAATCTCCGCCTACAGCTTCTTACCACCACCCCCTCTCCGGCTCCCCCACCGCACTCCCTCAAAATCGAAAGTAGATGACATTTTACAAGTCAGAAATCCTTCCCTTTAAACTTACTTTATTACTTTTCCCATCTCTCCGTGCGTGTATGTTTTGTTTGCTTTTTGGGGTGGGTTTTTTGGTCGTTGAACCGAGACACACATTGTCATCAAAAAGTTCAACACAATTAGAAACGTTAACGAAACAATAAAACTAAACCAAAAAAACCAAAAGTAGGTGGGTGGAGGATTGATTGAGCCGATAATTGTTCTCCCCAACCCCCCCTCTCCATCCTTTCTCTTCCAACATCCTCTCTCTCTCTCTCTCTCTCTCTCTCTCTCTCTCTCTCTCTCTCTCTCTCTCTCTCTCTCTCTCTCTCTGTGCGCGCGCGCGCGCGCGCGCGCGCGCGTGTGTGTGTGTGTGTGTGTGTGTGTGTGTGTGTGTGTGTGTGTGTGTGTGTGTGTGTGTTGTGTGTGTGTGTGTGTGTGTGTGTGTGTGTGGTGTGTGTCGTGTGTGTATGTGAGTGAGTGAGTGAGTGTGTGTGTGTGTGTGTGTGTGTGTGTGTGTGTGTGTGCGCGCGCACGCGCACCTCGCTCACTGTCTCCTGTTATGTGTCTTTGATCAATATTGTATTTGTTATTCTGCAGAATGTGTTCACGACATCAAAATGATCTTAGGGGCTGATGAACTTGCACAATAATTACGGAAGGGAGATAAATGAGGCAGAAACAGGAAGTTGTGTGTTGCGCGCGCGCGCGCGTGCGTTCGTGCGTGCATGCGTGCGTTCTTGTGTGTGAGAGTGCTAGGGAGTGCGTGTGTGTATGTATGTGTAAGGCAGAAAGATAGACAGACAGACAGGGAGATAGACAAACAGGCATGCAGATAGATAGATAGATAAATAGATAGATAGATAGATAGATAGATAGATAGATAGATAGATAGATAGATAGATAGATAGATAGATAGATAAGATAAATAGAATGACAGACGGACGGACGGACGGACGGACGGACAGACAGAAATAGATAGATAGATAGATAGATAGATAGATAGATAGATAGATAGATAGATAGATAGATAGATATAGATAGATAGATAGATAGATATACTGTCAAGAGACACAGAGAGAGACCCCCACACACACACACACACAAGGTAATGCAAACTTTCTCAATTTTCATTTTCTTTTTACCTTCAGCCTGTACGCTTTTTTGTTATTCCAAGCGAACCTATGAAAAGGCTACAACAATGATTATGCCTTTCTTTGATTTTTTTAGACATCGAGTTTGTTTGATTGTTGTTTTGCTTTCAAAACAGTATAATGTATAAAGGTTTAATTACAACCCTCTCCCCCCCCCCCCCCCCCCCACCACTCCTCACTTTTCCTTCTTTTGTCGAAACACGATCCTATTGCCAATCGAAGATAAATGAAAAACAACTGTTTTTTATATTCTACGTGTTTGCTTAAACAAACCCAACAACTTGCACTAAATTTGAACCAGCTGTTTCTGTTTTGCTAGCTAACCAGTTTTTCCTCTTTTTTGGGGGGGAGGGGGGGGGGGGGTAGGGGGCAGGGGAATATTTCAGTTTCATGTCTTTCCCATTTGTTTTCCCTTTTGTTTGCATGCTTTCTATGACTTGTTTCTTTCCTTTCTTTTCTAATCTTTCTCATATTTTGTCTTGTTTGTCACATTTCTACGTTGATAGCAATGCAAATATTCCTCTGCAAAGACAAAATAGGTCTCCATAACACAGAGACATGTTGTATCTGACATGTCAAACTGCTTTTGTCAATAAATTACTGACGGCACGAGGATCAAAACAAGATTATCTAATTGTTGGAGGCATTGGAAACTGCTCTTGTCAATCGTTAATAGCATGTAAAAAGATGTAGCTAATATTTGATTACATGTACGAAATATTGGCTGGGTCTGCCTGCAGCTTGTAGTTTTGTAGCACTGACCTTGCTCAATGCTGATGACATGCAAACCTACTCTCTGTGTTACAAATCTGGCTTGTTGAGAGAGAGAGAGAGAGAGGGAGAGAGAGAGAGAGAGAGAGGAGAGAGAGAGAGAGAGAGAGAGAGAGAGAGAGAGAGAGAGAGAGAGAGAGAGAAGAGAGGGAAACATCACGGGTGGTGAGATGCATACGTAGACACAAACGCTCAAGTGCAGCTGCAGATTATACTCATACTCTCTCTCACATACACACACACACGCGCGCGCGCGCCACCACACACAACACTCACACACAAAGCCCTCTACCCCCCCCCTCCACCTCTCACACACACACACACACACACACACACACACACACACACACACCACACACACACACACACACACACTCACCACACACTACTCTCAACTAAAGCAGTCATTCTGATTCCCTTCTCCACTCCCCCTCATATCATATTGCAGGCAGGTGTTATTATGGACCTCTAATCCAATCCAATCATGTTGTTTATAGCCCCACCGACCACACAGGCCATATTGGGGCTGTCACCTCGTCAAAGTTTAGATTAATCTCAGAGTAAACCTGGCCAACTATATACAGATCAAAACAAGGTATAAAACCAATTTTACCGTCACTCCTTGTATCGACGCCCTGGTCAACCATAAGGGTCAGCCCAGGACGGCCACCGCGTTGTGGGAAAAACCACAGCAACCTCACATAAAATGAGATAAAACCAAAACCAGATTCCTTAAAGCAACCTTGTTCTTAGTAACCGACTTTTACCCTTTCACTCATGTCTGACGGAAAAGGCCAGATTCTCTCAGGAAGTTAAAAATGGTGTCCAGTGGAACATCACGAAAAAAGATCTTTACGGTGTCTGCAGTAAAATGCTTGTACCTAATATCCTGGACATCTCGACACTTCAGAAGCAGATGCCTAATGGTTACCAGCACATCACAAGTCATGCACCACGGGTTCACTCGCCTTTCAGCAAATAAACGTGGTGGTATGAGAATGACCCGTGTGTATCCTGGTAAGCCTTGTTGCTTCCCTTCGGTTTTTGGCACACAGAGGGAAAATTTCTTTAAAGTTAGGGCAAATCTGGAAAAGTTTGTCTGTTTGAGCGTTCCACTCCTCTTGCCAGAGGGACTGCGCTTAACGTTCGCTTTTATATTTCATATCTGTGTATGGTACAGTGGACTTGGCAATTTTTGCTCTCCGTGGCACACCTGGCGATTCGGTCGACCGTTTTAGTTGCTCCGAATGCCCACGTGCCCTGAGATCCATACCAAAACAATAATAATTATCACACCCGTCCCGTCTCAAGGAAGTATGGTGTACCATCTGGTTACACGTTTAACTCTGATGGCATTATGCTCGATAAAAAGGAACTATGACGACGTGTGTGTGTGTGTGAGAGGAGAGAGAGAGAGAGAGAGAGAGAGAGAGAGAGAGAGAGAGAGAGAGAGAGAGAGAGAGAGAGAGAGAGAGAGAGAGAGAGAGAGAGAGAGAGGAGAGAGTTGATTGATTGATTTATTCTTTTATATCGAGGATAATGGAATAAGAGAGAGAGAGGAGGAGGAGGAAGATATTGATGATGATGATAACGATGATGATGATGATGATGATGATGATGATGATGATGATGATGATGATGATGATGACGATGATGGTGGTAGCAGGGAACAGCAGGCCAGAGGGAGAGATAAAAAGACCACAGACCACATGTCTACGAAAAGCTGAAGGAATAAAAGGATCAGATGTAGAAGATGTGTCTAGTCCGCGGCATCGACAGCTATAGGAATCAGCAGTTTTATATCTATATGCATCCCTCGTGTGTCTTCCAATGTCATGCTCCTGTCTCCTACTTGTGTCTGCACTTTTGTCTGCCCATTTTCCATCCCAGCCCCTCCCCCCTCCCAATTCTCTATCTGTCTGTCTGTCCTTTTGTCTGTATCTTTGTCTGTCTGTCTCTTTCTCTGTCCGTCTGTCTCTCTCTCTGTCTGTCTCTTTGTCTGTCTGTCTGTTTCTCTGTCTGTCTGTCTTTCTCTGTACGTCTGTCTCTCTTTCTCTGTCTGTCTGTCTCTGTCTGTCTGCCTGTGTCTGTCTGTCTGTCTGTCTGTCTGTCTGTCTGTCTGTCTGTCTTCTCTCTCTCTTTCTGTCTCTCTATCCCCCCCCCTCCACTCTCCCACTGATTTTTCTTACAAACAGCGGCTAAGAGCACGTGAACAAACAGGTCATTCCGACATCTATTTATTGATCAATCGGCAAACCCACCCCCCTCCCTCCCTCCTGCTATTGACCCAGCGTCTGCTAACCTCTGCTTTATGGCCTGGTCTGGCCCCCATCCTCCCTACCCCCCCCCCCCCCCATCACCCAGCAATGACTAACGAGCAGCCCCAGAACAAAAGCTGGGTAGACCAGACCCCTAATGACCCCCACCCCTCCAGATCTCAGTCAGACTGGAAAATCGACCTACCTACCTCACCACAGCTAGACTAGACTAGACAGTGCAGTGTGGTCCACCTTTGGTTAGCCTAGTACACATCAGCGTCTTCAAGATATCCTACCTCTTTTTCTCAAACCAGTGTGTGTGTGTGTGTGTGTGTGTGTGTGTGTGTGTGTGTGTGTGTGTGTGTGTGTGTGTGTGTGTGTGTGTGTGTGTGTATGTGTGTGTGTGTGTGTGTGTGTGTTTGTGTGTGTGTGTTTGTGTGTGTGTCTGTGTGTGTCTGTCTGTGTGTGTGTGTGTGTGTGTGTGTGTGTGTGTGTGCGTCTCTCTCTCTCTCTCTCTCTCTCTCTCTCTCTCTCTCTCTCTCTCTCTCTCTCTCTCCTCTCTCTCTCTCTCTTCTCTTCTCTTCTCTTCTCTTCTTCTCTTCTCTTCTCTTCTTTTCTCTTCTCTTCTTTCACACTTGAAACTTATGTAAGTTTAGAAGTGTTTTGTCACTTACTTTGTTGGTATTTGTAGTCCATGATTGATTGTTGAACAGTTGAGTTGTGCTAAAAGTTAGAAAAGTTAAGACAGAAGTTGTTTTTACAGCGTGCCAACATGTTCTCAGCGTATAGAACTGATGTAAAACTAAGACAACAGAATCATCCACGTCTGCAACATCTTTGAAATCCATCAATTTTCCGTTACTGTTCTTTAGTTACTGTGGACATAGAAGCAGAGGAAAAATCCAAAGGGTTACAGTCGTAAAAAAAGCAAAACAAGACTCTGAGGGTGCGTTTCTTTACAGACTGATTCGGACAACACCAATGTTACCCTAACGATCCAGTTCAAATGTACTCTTGATAGTTATAGGATCTGTGCCTTGTGCTGCTTTGGAATGTCTGTCATAGGGTCAACCAGAGTCCACAGACTGCCGCACACGCAAAGCAGACCATGATAATATTCATCAGAAAGAATATTTGAAAAAGCACCCATTAAAACACGACAGACATTTTGCGTCACATGATCATCTTTCAAGACAGGACTTACGAAACGATAGACATTTTAGCTGTGTGCATTCACCACTAGTCATTGCAAAAACTGATGGTCCATATTGCAGCAATACAAATACGTATTTCTACAATCGACGTATAACTTTGTGATAAACGTTTTCCATATCTGTCTATATTTTGATTACCTTCTATAGAAAACATTAAGTCCCATACCAAGAAACAAAACGCATTTGCCTAGGAGAGTTTCACCCTTAGGTTCAAACTGGTTCTATTTCGAAGTGTGTAAGAGTAAATAATATTCAATCCTATTATTCATGTTCAGATTATCAACAGAGACTATGGATTAGTGTGGATGTCATACAAGCTGCGTCTCTTTTGAAGTCTAAATACCAAGTACGGTTTCCTAGCTTTGCAGATGGGGTATTGATGTAAGGTGATCATATTGTTAAAATTAATGTTCATGATTCAGCCTGGCTCATCAGTTTGGGTAGGGATCAGGGACACCAGCAAAATAATTCTCTAGTGCAGTGTTTTCTTTTCTTTTTTCAGTTTAACAAAATATCCATAAGCGTCAGGAACAAGCGAATAAAATTTTTGAGTGAAAGAAACTAGAAATGAAGGAAAAGAAAATAGAAAGGCAGGTAGGGGGAAAAGAAATGTGTTTGGGAAGAACACACACACACACACACACACACACACACACACCACACGCACACACACCACGCACGCACGCACGCACGCACGCACGCACGCACGCACGCACGCACGCACGCACGCACGCACGCACGCACGCACGCACACACACACACACACACACACACACACACACACACACACACACACACACACCCCACACACACACACACACACTGCTGAACAAGTCTCGAACTGTGGCCAGCAGTGCTGCATGCAGCAGAGGACAGAGCGTTGTGACACCTGCTCCGTCAGGCGTGCGTTACCGATAAGCCGTCTGCTGTGTGACCACACTCCTGTCTGCCTCCTTCCTGATATAGCTGTGATGATATTAGCCAGCTGACTGACACCCGCTAGCTGATAGTGGGTCTGCCCTGTCACATCACTTATTGCGATAAAACTACCCATACTTTTTGTTGTTATTTTCGGTTGTTTTTTCTTTTCAGTAGAGCTTGGAAAACAAATCTTGTGTGTGTTTGTGAGTGAGTGAGTGAGTGAGTGAGTGAGAGAGAGAGAGAGAGAGGAGAGAGAGAGAGAGAGAGAGAGAGTGTGTGTGTGTGTGTGTGTGTGTGTGTGTGTGTGTGTGTGTGTGTGTGTGTGTGTGTGTGTGTGTGTGTGTGTGTGGGTGGGTGGGTGGGTGGGTGGGTGTGGGTGTGCGCGGCGCATGTGTGTCTGCAAGCGCGCGTCTTGTCGGCTGGTATGTGATTGTAAATGCACGCGGAGGAGTGCCGTTCGGTTGCAAGAGAAAAATAGTCAAATAACACACAACCACGCATATGTATAGATATACATACATGATTATGTCCATACATATGTCCATACATATGTACATACGTACATACATGATACATACATAATACATATATGGTGTATATATATATATATATATATATATATATATATATATATATATATATATATATATATATATATATATATATATATACAGACAGGCAAACAGACAGACAGACAGCTACATAGTATCTACTCAAGCCTACATATTTATTTTCTTTACGCGCGCAGATTTAAACTGAAAGAATAAAAAAAAAAAAAAACCCTGAATATACAAAAACTTGAAAAAACTCTTTTTGAAAACGAAATATGAAAAATGTCCATAAAATCAAGAGCAAAAAACAGACAAATAAAGAACGTGCACCAACACCGAGCAAACAAACCAACAAAAAAGCCAAACAAAATAAAACTAAAGTATGCAAAAGAAAACAACAAAAGAAGAAACAAGAACGGACAAAGACAAAAAATATGCAAACAAACAAACAAACAAACAAATAAGACAAAAGAATCCAAACAACAACACAAGAAACAATGAAATAGAACTGAAAGAAAACGACACAAAAGTAAACAACAACAACAGCATGAAAAAAGAGAAATAAACAAATTGACAAACAACCACAAGACAGCAACCAAAAAAAAAAAAAAGAAAAGAAAAAGAAAACCAAATAAAACAAAAACAATAACCCCAACCCCAGTTACAAACAAACACCATTACACACACACACACACACACACACACACACACACACACACACACACACACACACACACACACACACACACACACACACACACACACACACACACCAAAAAGAAAACCGAAAAAAAACGAATGACAAAAAAATCCAAACAAAATCAAAAATGATGATAGAAAACTACAACAAACAAAACAACAACGGCAGCGCACCCAAGCACCTCCAAATGAAACAAACAAAAACACCACCAGCACAGCTAAAACAAACAAACAAACAACACAGCTAAAACAAACAAACAAACAACAAAGCTAAAACAAACAGACAAGCAAACAAAAACTCGGCAAAAACAAATCGCCACAGATGCAGTGAGGAAGAACAAGTATATTATATTGTCCAGCTATCATCACAGCTGTGGCGTCTGTGACACCGCGGTTGTCAGTAGTTTATTTCCTTGTGTGATAAATTGCTGGAAAATGTGTGTGTGTGTGTGTATGTGTGCGTGTGTGTGTGAGAGAGAGGAGAGAGAGAGAGAGAGAGAGAGAGAGAGAGAGAGAGAGAGAGAGAGAGGAGAGAGAGAGAGAGAGAGAGAGAGAGAGAGAGAGAGAGAGAGAGAGAGAGAGAGATCAAACCCAAACACCCCTAGTGACAGACAGTATGATGGCGCAGACAAGTGATTTGGTCAGCTGGCAGACTAAACTTATGATCCTACCACAAATAATGGGCCGTGCACATAGATGTGAAACGAAATTATCATCCCTTTCACACAGTGAATCGGTGGTTTAGAGGTATTAAGTCGCCGGTCGGAACTCAAGTTTCAAGTTCAACACCCCCCCCCCTCACTCCATTCGCTAGACCTTGAGTGGTGTCTGTGTGCTAGTCTTTCCTATGACACTGATGAACAGAAGTCCTGTGTGCAGCACTGATTTATGGCCCGTAAAAAGAAAGAAAAACTTCACGGCAACAAGAGAGTTGTGCTGTCATTTCAATGAAAAAGAATTTCACACAGGTAAAAGCCTTCTGTGCTCAAAATTTTTATACACATGCCTCAAGGGAGAAAAAAAACAATATTTTTCAGCGACTCAAACTGATTTGCTCTAACTCCCCCCCCCCCCCCCCCCCACACACACACACACATACACGGACACGCGTGCGCGCACGCACACAGAGAGAAAGAGGGAGAGAGAGAGAGAGAGAGAGAGAGAGAGAGAGAGAGAGAGAGAGAGAGAGAGAGAGAGAGAGAGAGAGAGAGAGAGAGACAGAGACACAGACACAGACACAGAGAGAGACAGAGACAGAGACACAGAGAGAGACAGAGAGAGACAGACAGAGAGACAGAGAGAGACAGAGAGAGACAGACAGACAGGAATAATCCAAAGCACTGAAGTGTATCCTCAGAAAGCAGAAGCTACAAGAAAGGCCAGCAGCCTGGCTGGACCTGATGGTAGTGACCTGGCAAGACAGGGCGAACATCCCCCTCAGCTGACAACGAACCAACTGTCCAGTCCTGCCTGCCTTGCTGCCTTGCCTGCCCCGGGCCATCGAACCCATAAAAGGGGAAATGAGGTCTGCTACAGTGCTTGCAGATTCAGTGCCAAAGCATGCTACAACAGACCAGAAATCTCCTACACGCACATGCATGGACGCTTACACACACATGCGCGCTCGCACACACACTTGCACCCACACATGCACATACTCACAAACTCTCTATCTCTCTGTCACACACACACACACACACACACACACACACACACACACACACACACACACACACACACACACACAACAACACACACACACACACACACACACACACACACACACACACACACACACACACACACCGTCTAATATCACAATTAATTTTGTGAAAGGACGTTATAGGAATTGGAACACACACACACACTAAACCGAGGTCCCGTGTGCGAACGCACGCAGAACATCTTCCGCACACGTTAAATCCTGTTCCGCTTTTCGTAAGAGTAGGCCATCATGTGCCGGTGGGAACAGATGACATTTACAAAACTGCATACACACGGGGACTGGACGTAAGAAAGCACAAGAGTGCTTATTCCATTATCCTCGATATAAAAGAATAAATTAAATCAAATCAAAATCAGACAAACAGACAAATACTCACACACTCTACAGACAGATAGACACTCTCTCTCTCACACAACACACACACACACACACACACACACACACACACACACAACACACACACACACCACACACACACACACACACACAACACACACCACACACACACACACACACACACACACACACACACACTCACACACACAACCCTGGCCTTTGAACCAAGCATATCAAGTTTATCATACACCCGAACTCAAACGAAGGACAAGGACAGCAGGCTATGTGCAGAGCAGTGCTGCTTCACCTGTCTCAAACCACTGTCAGCTCCTTACTGCCAATTCAAGTCACCTGCCCGGGGCTATAAGCAGAGAAGAGAGTAATGAGCTCTGTCAGCCTTCACGGGATTACTGTCGGTGCATGCTGCAGCCATTACCGGCCACAACACCGGCACCTAATTGCTGTTTGCCGTAGTTGTCACCTGCCACAAAAGTGTCCGTTTCGGTTAGTCCTGATACTGTGGATCGGCCGGTGGTTTACAGGAACGCACCTGCCAGATAGCGAAAAGTTCGAGTTCGATCCCCAATTGTGCTCGAAACTTTCCACCCTTCCACTAGACCACGAGTGGCTGTCTTGCCTGGGTGCTAGTCATTCGGATGAAAATGATAAACCGAGGTCCTGTATGCAACACGCATTCAGTACACATTAAAGAATCCAAGACAGCAAGAGAGTTGTCCCTGGCCAAATTTTGTAGAAAAAGAGCCACTCTGATAGGGAAACAAATACACATGCAGACAGAAAAGGGAAAAAAGTAATACTGGGTGGCGCTGCTCCTGTGGCGACGCGATATCCCCGGGGAGAGCAGCCCCTATTTCAGACACAGATCTCTGCTGTGACTTAAAGCGGTATAAGAATACTCTAAAGGAGTTGAATAGCCTCGTGGTTAAAGCAATCATAATCTACCATTCACTGAGGGTGAAGGTTTCAGTCCCTGTTGAAGTTTCTATTCCAGTTAGTTCTTTTTCTCTGTTGTTACCATTAGTACTGATTCCAATCCTCTCCAAACACTCTGGATTAGGATATGACCTGAGATTGTTATTGCAAATGCATGCAGAAGGTCGTGTGCACATGTTAAAAGGAATCCACCTTTGGTGGAAGACTGGGCAAGCCACGCCTGGTGAACTGCACGACATGAACAGGCATAGTATAGCATGCGTCCTGCTGGCTGGAAAGGGTTTGGCCAGCTGAATCTGGCCTGCCACATACTCCTTGAAAAGTTAATGAAGAAGTTAACTATCATCACTCCCAACTGTCTCCATCTCTCTATGTCTGTCTGTCTCTCTCTCACACACACGCACTCACACACACATACACACACACACACTCTCTTCTCTCTCTCTCTCTCTCTCTCTCTCCTCTCTCTCTCTCTCTCTCTCTCTCTCTCTCCCCCTCTCTTTCTCTCTTTCGCACACACACATTCTCTCTCTCTCTAACACACACACACACACACACACACACACACACACACACACACACACACACACACACACACACACACACACACACACAAACACACCATAGCCTTAATCCAGGGGCAATTTTATTCTATAACAAACTAGTAAGAAGAAAGCACAAGATTGACTGATAGCACGATCCATCCCACAGTGACCTTGCATGGCAGGTAAATAAAACACCATCACCTGACATTAAGAGTCAGGTCCTGGGACCTGGGGAAAGAGAGGGAAGAAGGGAAATGAGTTCTGCCCAAGGGTTCACGGGATCAGTGCCATTGCATGCTGACAGACATTGCTTGCAACTGGCTGCAAATCTGCCACAGTCCTGACTTTCATAGCTGAAACAGACCTGTGTTGTGTGATTCTGTCTTGCTGTGTCTTTCACTCTGTCGACTGTTAGTATTTCTGTATTTCATGTACACACACAAAGACATGGTCGCAAGAACAGGCTCTCTCTCTCTCTCTCACACACACACACACACACACACACAAATACAAACGCACGCGCGCGCGCGCGCGCGCGCACGCACACACACACACAAACACAAAGGGGGATATTTTCCCCGGGAGTTAACATCAGTGCCGACTCCACTCCCTCTAAAAGTCCGGATGAGACAATAAACCGAAGACCCGTGCGCGAAGCACTCAGAAAATCTTGCGCACATGTGAGAACCTGCTCCGCTTTTCGGAAGAGTAGGCCATTGTGTGCCGGTGGGAACGGATGACAAAACTGCATACATACGGGGACTGGATGTAAAAAATCACATG
>CM060334.1:5927985-5930485 GCA_030674155.1 Stramonita haemastoma
CAAAGAGACAGACAGACAGAGACGCTAAGAGAGAATGAGTGAAAGACAGACAGACAGACAGACAGAGAGACAGACACAGAGAGAGAGAGAGAGAGGAGAGAGAGAGAGAGAATGAGAGAGAGAGAGAGAGAGAGAGAGAGAGAGAGAGAGAGAGAGAGGAGAGAGAGAGAGAGAGAGAGAGAGGGACTTAACAAAAAAGTGTGAAGAAGTGTAGAGAAACAATTATGATCTAAACGGACAGCTCCCACACGGCAATTACCTCCCCTTCCTGCCCGCTTGCTGCCTGTCCGGTCCCCACTAATCACTGCAGGGAGGGGAATCAGTGTTAGTCATATCCTCCTCCTCCTCTTTCTCATCCTCCTCCTCCTCCTCCTCCTCCTCTTTCTTCTCCTCCTCAACAAAAACACCAACAACATATTATTTGTTTGTCCGTCGTGTATGACGATCACCTCCAAAACAGCAGAGGAGGCAGCTGCTGTTTTGGAAACTGGGCAGAAATTTGATTATAATGGAGATGCCTTGCCCACAGCACACCCCCACTCTCTCGGTCAAGAGGGCATAAGGACAGTCAGCGTTGGAGATGTTCTCCAAAGGCCAACTAGCCCCCAGGGCTGCAGCACATAAGGACTGTGCAAGTCAAGCCTCCTAGTCAGAGAGTTATAGTCGATCACTAAAGACTAAGCTGTAAAGTGGAATTCCATGAGTAGAAAAGCCACTGATCATACAGCCTCTCACTTTGCTGTTGCCCCAGCATCAATGGGTTTATCAGGAGCTGTGATAAAGCAACTGATCATACAACCTCTCACTTTGCTGTTGCCCCCAGCATCAATGGGTTTATCAGGAGCTGTGATAAAGCCACTGATCATACAACCTCTCACTTTGCTGTTGCCCCCAGCATCAATGGGTTTATCAGGAGCTGTGATAAAGCCATTGATCATACAGCCTCTCACTAAGCTGTTGCCCCCAGCATCAATGGGTTAATCAGGAGCTGTGATAAAGCCCAGGCGCTGAAGGCACAACATAACATCCATCACCACAGGCAAGGTCTCACACCGACTCACTTGTGGTGACCTCCATGTGGATCGGTGGTCTAGAGGTAACGCGCCTGTCTAGAAAGCGAAAAGTTCGGGTTGAAGTGTGCGGTGGTTCGAATCCCAACACTTTTACCCCATCCATTACACTGTGAGTGGTGGTCTGGGTGCAAGTCTTTCGGATGAGACGATAAACCGAGGTCCCGTGTGTTGCACATAATTATTTAGCGCATGTAAAAGAACCCAAGGCAACAAGAGGGTTGTCCCTGGCAAAATTATGTAGAAAAAATCCACTCTGATAAGGAAACAAATGCATTGCAGACAGGAAAAGAAAAAAAATAATGGGTGGCACTGCTCTTGTGACGACGTGCTCTTCCCAGGGATAGCAGCCTGAACTTCACGTGGGGAAATCTACCGTGACTTAAAGGGGTGTACAAAGTAAAATGTATTAAGTCAAATCCTTCGAGACTATAAGCCGAGGCCCCGTATGCTAACGCAGGCAGAACTTTTTGCGCACACGTGAAAACCTGTTCCACCTTTCGGAACAGTAAGCCATATATGTGCCGGTGAAAGTGGATGACAAAATTTACAAAACCGCATGCACACTCGGGAACTGGATGTTAAAAAAAGCACATGCGTACTTGTCCCATTCTCCCTGAAATGAAAAAAACAAATAAGCAAAGTGGATAATATTGCTGAAAGTTTCAGGCAGCTTCGGCGGGAGATTATTTGTGCCCGGGCATGTCACAAGATCAAAAGGACTTGCAAAAACAATACTGCAAGGCACTGTCCAAGGAGGAAGAGAAAGAGGCAGACCAAGGAAGAGATGGGAGGTCAACATCACCGAATGGACAGGCCTAGAACTCAACAAAATTTTGAGAAAGGCAGAACAGAGAGAGGAATGGAGGGAACTGGTTGTCAAGTCTTCAGGGGTGCCTCCACGGTCGCCAGACTACGGGATAGATAGATAGATAGATAGATAGATAGATAGATAGATAGATAGATAGATAGATAGATAGATAGATAGATAGATAGATAGATGGACGGACGGACGGACGGACGGACGGACGGACGGACGGACGGACGGACGGACGGACGGACGGACGGACGGACGGACGGACAGACAGACAGACAGACAGACAGACAGACAGACAGACAGAAGACAGACAGACAGACAGACAGACAGATAGATAGATAGATAGATAGATAGATAGATAGATAGATAGATAGATAGATAGAAGACAGGACAAGGGTGGGTGGGTACACGGGTGGGCTCTGCCGGCCGGGGTTAACTTGCCCACGAAACATGGCGTGAATAGTTTTGTTAAGTGCCATGCTCCTTAACAACTCAGCAGGGAGGCAGGTGTGTGCGTGTGGTGTGTGTGTGTGTGTGTGTGTGTGTGTGTGTGTGTGTTGTGTGTGTGTGTGTGTGTGTGTGTGTGTGTGTGTGTGTGTGGAGAGAGAGAGAG
>CM060334.1:5940485-5943023 GCA_030674155.1 Stramonita haemastoma
CCATCACCAACAATAAAAGTTCAACCTATGATTTCAAAAAAAGGGACATGGGCACACATTCAACAAATGCATAATCCCCTACTGGATACATTGATAAATATTCGAACAAAGAGATAAATCTGTATTCGACAAACACATAATCCCCCACTGACCCAAACAATAATGTCAAGACAGATACACTGATCAATCTAATACATCAAATAGATTAAAATATGGAGGAGAGAGAGACACACACATAGAGGCAGAGACAGGGAGAAATACAAAGGCAGAGAGAGAGACAGACAGAGAGGGGGGGGGGAGAGAAGGTGTGTGTGTGTACGTATGTGTGTATGTGTGCTTTGCTTTGATTTGATTTATTCTTTTATATCGAGGATAATGGAATAAGCACTCATGTGCTTTTTTACATCCTGTTCCCGTGTGTATGCAGTTTTGTAAATGTCATCTGTTCCCACCGGCACACAATGGCCTACTCTTACCAAAAGCGGAACAGGATTTAACGTGTGCGCAAGATGTTCTGCGTGCGTTCACACACGGGGTCTCGGTTTAAAGTCTCATTCGAAGGACTTTAGGGGAGAGTGGAGTCAGCACTGATGTTAACTCCAGGAGAAAAATCTCCTCGACCGGACTCGAACCCTGGTCGTCAAATTGCCAGCGCAATGTTCTGACCACTAGGCTATCATCGTGTGTGTGTGCGCGCGCGCGTGTGTGTGCGTGCGTGAATGTGTTTTTTTTATACCAAAGCCTGGCTTCTCGCTCTCTTTCGCAGCTAATGTTACCGATTTTCGTTAATCCAAGTTTCTTCAACTACACGAAAGGAAGTAAACACGCACACGTGCGCCTCCTCTCTCTCTCTCTCTCTCTCTCTCTCTCTCTCTCTCTCTCTCTCCTCTCTCTCTCTCTCTCTCTCTCTCTCTCTCTCTCTGTGTCTCTCTCTCTCTCTCTCTCTGATGAAAAAAAGTATGTAATGCTTACTCTGTTACCCTTGAAAAATAAAGATTATTCAATTCAAAAAGATTTAAATAAAAGATTCTCTCTCTCTCTCTTTCTCGCTCTCTCTCTCTCTCTCTCTCTCTCTCTCTCTCCTCCTCTCCTCTCTCCTCTCTCTCTCTCTCTCCTCTCTCCTCTCTCTCTCCAAAAGTTAGTGTTATAACCCCAACCATTCCTGCTATACTTCTATCTGTCTGTCTCTCTCCCGAGTTGTCATGACAAAGCTGATCAGCCTGTTTACACTGCCTAGGTCTACAAAGCTCCTTCAAATGCCCTTTCTCCTCTCCCCCCACCCCCTCCCCCAAAGGTTATAGACAAAGAAATAAGCAGAGAATCCTCGTCTCCATTTGCTTCACAGTGGTTTCACAATGGTCTTCAAACGATATAAACAGCGGTGGTCCCCCACCCCCCCCCCTTTTGAAGGGGGGGGGGGGGGAGGGGTGAGATGATGGTGGGAGGGGGGGATTAGGGGGGAGTAATCTCTTCTAAATCTTGTTTAGAATTACCGTTTTCCTGATTCTAGTCGGATTTTTTTGTAGATGTCATGTTTCTTTCTTTTCTTGTCCTTTTTAGTTTCTCTTTAATTCTACTTTAGTTCCTTTCTATCTATTTTTCATCTATGGCTAGAGCTCCAAGGCTTTCCAATGGTGAGATTTTTGCGTATCCGACCCCCCTGCCCCACCCCCTCACTATCAAGGTAGCTGCGTTCCGTCTTCGGGGATACAGGTGAAAATTGAACCCAGCTAGTTCCCCAATTTGCATGGACAATCGGGAGGTACATCCCTGCTCTTACCTATTCTTCACTGTCGTGGGTTCTTTTGGCGTGCACACGTCTGTAAACAACACACGTTTCAGACTGGCTCAGCGTCTCCTCCGAAAGACTTAGTTCGATTTTGGGTTTAAATAGTTTTTATTTACAGTTTTGAACAAACATTGAAAACAGCATTTTTCTGTCAAGCTGGGAAGAAAGTGCAAGGCTGGGAATGGAACCCAGAACTTTATGTGTTTTTGGTTTTGTTTTGTTTTATTTTGGCAGGTGAACGTCTTATTGTCCTGCCAAATTCCTTCTGAAGTCAATATCGGAAGTAAAGTTTAATCTTTCCTTTTCAAGCTAATTTTATTGTTGACGAAGTTAATATCGAGCGCGCGCGCGCGCGCGCGCACACACACACACACACCCCACACAACACACACACACACACACACATGCACACACACACACACACTCACATACACGCGCACACACACATATATATATATATATATATATATATATATATAAAATATAAATATATATATAAATGTATGTATGTATGTATGTATGTATGTATGTATGTATGTATGTATATGTATATGTATATACACTCGCTCCCATGCAATTTAGCAGACAACAGAAGGAACTTACAACAGCCGAACAGATAGATACAGAAGGAAGAAATAAGGAAATGGACAGAAGGCCGGGAGAGAGTGAAAAGGATGAGAAAAACACTGTCAGACAGAGACAGACAATGAGAGGCAAACAGACACAGTGACAGACAGAGGACAGCTAAG
>CM060334.1:5950623-5953123 GCA_030674155.1 Stramonita haemastoma
TCCTCCGATAGACTAGCACTCAGACCACGACATGATCTAATTGATAGAGGAATAAGGTTAAGGCAAAACCGGGGATCAAACCCGCAACTTCTAGCCTTCTGAGTATGTAGGTGCGATACCTCTAGACTACTGATCCACTGCAGGTAAGGTCACCCGCTGTCCATCTTCGGGAGAACTGAACTACCTATCTATCGCCTTGTTTAGAGTTGGACAGGCAAGGCACAGGAAGAGGGGAAGACAGGAAGATGAGGAAGAAAAAAAGTGGAAGAAAGAAAGGAAGGGTGGGTGAAGCGGAAAAGCCGTTAATCATGATGTTTTCCCCCATGTGACTTCCGCCTGTGGAATGAAGAAGTTCATCATTGCATGTTCTGCTCACTGATCACAGCACCCAATACTCCGGAGAGAAGAGATAGCGAGGAGAGAGAGAGAGAGAGAGAGAGAGAGAGAGAGAGAGAGAGAGAGAGAGAGAGAGAGGAGAGAGAGAGAGGAGAAGGAGAGAGATGATAAAGGTTTATTTGTGTTAAGCGAGATACCCATTCACAAGGGGACAGTGGGAGGGGGACAGGGCACAAAACACATATCATATACTGAGAGAACTTAATTAATTACAGCAGGAGAGGAGAGAGGGGGAGAGAGAGAGAGAGGAGAAGAGAGAGAGAGAGAGAGAGGAGAGAGAGAGAGAGAGAGAGAGAGAGAGAGAGAGAGAGAGGAGAGAGAGAGAGAGAGAGAGATGAGTGTTGTGTGTATGTGTGTGCGCGCATTCGTGTGTGTGCGCGTGCACTCGTGTGTGTGACGCGTGCTTATGTGTTTGTGTCTATGCGTGCGTGCATGTGTGTGTATGCAAGTGTGCTTGTGTGTACGCCCATCGGAGTGTCCGTGTGTGCGTTAGCGCTTACAGGCGCGCGTGGTTTGGAGATGTTTGGTGGAGGGTGGGCGGGGATTACTGGTGGAGAGCGAGGTGGTAGGATTGGTGGACAGCTGCTATGCACACCACGTATTTTCAAACAAGGTTGACTAGGCTTACACAAAAGCCCTGCATATAAAGAAAAGAACCCCCCAAAACCCCAAATCCCTATAAAAATCATATTTGCTTTTTTTTCTGCTCTGAAAGCGTCCTGGAGGAAGGAAGGACATGAATCAGCATCACCTTCTTCATCAACAGCTTTCCAGATCTTGTCGACTGAAGATAAAGGGGATCTGACTGGCTGACAACACACACGTTTCTGGAACAACATCCGCCAAATCTCATCTAGCTCTTTTCCTAATCCAATTGCATTTTCCCCCCACCCCCACCCATCCACCCACCCACCCACACACACATCACAGATTCTGGAGCTTTTTAAGGGTTGTTTTTTTTAAATCCCTCTTCCCTTGGTTTGCTTTTTATTTTCTTCGGGCTCTTGTCCCCGCACGTGATATTTCTTGATTCTGCATAGGAATGTCCAATTTCCTTTTGGCTTTTTGGCGGTGTCACTTTTGTTTGATAAATGGTCTTGGGTTACAAATGACACGTACAGGTGTGGGCGTGGTGTGGTGTGTGTGTGTGTGTGTGTGTGTGTGTGTGTGTGTGTGTGTGTGTGTGTGTGTGTTGTGTGTGTTGTGTGGTGGTGTGTGTGTGTGTGTGTGCTGGTTGTGTGTGTGTGTTATGAGTGTGTGTGTGTGTGTGTGTGTGTGTGTGTGTCGTGTGTGTGCTCTTTCGGCCTTGATTATGGAAATAAAGACAAAATGAACAGAACCTATGAACAACAACAACAACAAACCCTGTGAAGAATGCTGATCTGGTAGTGAGGAAGAGAAGGTAAAAAGAGTTGCTTGTGGAGTGTGTGGGTTTGGGGGCTTTGTTTTGGGGGTTTTTTTTGCTTGTCGTGGTGGTTGCATGAGTGCGTTTGCTAGCAAGGGTGGAAGGGGGGTGTGGTGGGGTGTCCTGATGCAAGATTTAAATCAATCTCTCTCTCATTCTGTCGCCCCCCCCCTCTCTCTCCTCTCTCTCTCCCTCCTCTCTCTCCCTCCCCTCCCTTCCCCTCTCTCTCTCCCTCCTCCCTCTCTCTCTTCCCTCCTCCTCATTCTCTCTCCCCTCTCTTCCCTCCTCCCTCACTCTCACCCCCCCTCTCTCTCCTTTCGCTCTCTCTCTCTCCCCCCCCCCTCTCTCCTCTCCCTCTCACCCCCTCTCTCTCCTCTCTCTCTCCCCCCTCTCTCTCTCCTCTCCCTCTCACCCCTCTCTCTCTCTCCCTCCCTGCCCTCCCTCTCTCTCCCCCCTACCCGTCCTTCTCATTCTTCATTGTCGATCTGTTCTCTTCGTGGCCCAATTGCCAAAAGCAATGTCCAATTTCCGGGTGCTGCGGATAGATCTTGTACTGCCTTCATTCTCTTCCTCTAGGCACACAATCTTCAATTCTCCAGCCACCGCCGACATATGTGTATATGCTGCAATCTGCATGACAGCCTGGAGCACAGAGAGATGGAGAGAGGGAGGGAGAAGTGAGGGAGGGAGAGAGAGAGA
>CM060334.1:5958123-5960623 GCA_030674155.1 Stramonita haemastoma
GAAGAGAAAAAAGGTAGCAGAAAAAAAGAGAAGAACTATGGATGTGGGTGGGGTCGGTCATGGGTACAGAAAAGAAACTCGGATTGCAGGCCGGTCGGCATTTCCAAATCTAAGGCAGGCATTCATGGGGGAGAAAAAACTAACAGAGCAGGCGATCCCCACCCCCACCCCACCCCCTCCTCCCCTGTCCCTTGTATAGTCCCTGCAAATGACAGTGACGGCGTCCCTCCCTGAAAAACTCCCCCCCCCCCCCTCTATCCTAGAGAAAGACCTGGGCACCAGAGGGTGCGGTGTGTTGATTCCTCCCTAACCACCCAATCTACTGTGTGAGCAGAGAAAACACGGCCTGCCACCTGCCCTACAACATGACTGTCCGCCTGATGGAATGGCTGTTTGTGCCCTCAACTCAAGGGGGTGATTCAGTACAGGACCGCCAACGTGCAGGCTGTCAGTCAGTCGGCACGTACGTACGGCACGTCTGTGGAATAACACTGCTTGCTTTTCCAAAATGAATGTGGAGATAAGGACGACAACGTGTGGAGCTTGTCTCGTGTGATCTCTCTGCTGAAAGTGTCTAGTGTATAACCGAGAAGGGTTTGAGGATAATTAAAAAAAAATGAAATGGATAATAAAAGCAAAAAATTACAAAGGACAAAATATACAACAGACATAAACACACGCGGCACACAGCACACACGCGCGCACACGCACACACACACACCGCGCGCGCGCGCGCGACAGAGAGGAGTGAGTGAGTGACAGACAGAGACAGGAAGACAGAGAGACAAGCTAAGACGAGAGAAGAGACAAACAGACAGAAAGACAGAGAGGGAGAAAGAAAGAGAGTGCATAGTGCTTAACTCGTGATATAATGATCCAAAATAAAATCATTAAAAAAAAACGTTAGAACACATTGTTAGATTCGGCTAAATTTTGGTGAACTTGGATCGTTGGGCCTTTAACGGACACCGGGTTTATCAAACGCTTTATTGTCAGGCAATAAATAGTGTCAACACAATTAAGCTTTTAACAAAACGTAGTGGAACGTAAAACGCCAATATTGCAATGTTTCAGGGAGCCTCTTCATTACAAAAGTGCTGTCTGTGACAGCTGCATGACGTAACACCTCTCTATCATTCTACTTTAAAGTCTTTTGGATGAGACTATAAACCGAGGCCCCGTGTGCGAACGCACGCAGAACATCTTGCGCACACGTTAAATCCTGTTCCGCTTTTCGAAGAGTAGGCCACTGTGTGCGGTGGGAACAGATGACAAGATATACAAAACTGCATATACACGGGGACTGGATGTAAAAAAAAAAGCACATGAGTACTTACTCCATTATCCTCGATATAAAAGAGTTAATAAACTATACTCAATCAGAACACAAGAAATATGCACAAGTTAGCTTGATTTGAAAAGTTGTTTTTTTTCATCCAATGACCACAATATTTGACATTTTTGTTTAAAAGCAAAGGCTTTCCTACAGACTCTTAAGGATTCGACTTATTCTCTTGAAAACAGCTTTGTAACTGATTGTCTTATACAAGACTAATGACAAAACGATTAAGTTCCTCTTTGTCCATCGAGCTCTTGCCATTTTGTTTGACGTTTCGTTTTTCTTCGTTTCGTAATGATGTGTTATAATGATCTGGTTCTAATACACATTCAGTGATTGTCTTTTGGAACAAAATGTAAGTTCGATGTGTATTGCTTACAACCGATTCTAAAATTAAAGATTATACTCTATCCAAATCACTCTCTGTGTGTGTGCGTGCGTGCGTGCGTGCATGCGTGTGTGTGTGCGTACGTGCGTGTGCTCGCGCGCGTATGCATGTGTGTGTGCGCGTGCGTGCGTGCATGCATGGTGTGTTGTGTTTGTGTGTTGTGTGTGTGTGTGTGTGTGTGTGTGTGTGTGTGTGTGTGTGGTGTGTGTGTGTGTGTGTGTGTGTGTTCGTGGTGTGTTGTTGCGTGTGTTCGTGTGTGTCTGTGTCACATGTATGTAAAACCCTACCCCCCCCTGCCTTCCCACTCTCCCCCCCCCCTTTTTTCCCCAGGGTGTCTCAAAAGCCACAGGAGACACAGAAGAAGTTGGTATGGAAATAGGCAGAAGACAAATCTAATTTCTACCAGCTAACAGCTTGCATATTCATACACTCCCCATGCTTCCTTTGGGGGCACCGATATTTGCGATGTTCTTGGCGGATTTCTAGTCATGCTCATAGCTGAAGGAAGCCATGGGAGGCCCGTGTGCCTCTTCTGCCTCTGTGTGTGTGTGTGTGTGTGTGTGTGTGTGTGTGTGTGTGTGTGTGTGTGTGTGTGTGTGTGTGTTGTAAGTGTGTGTGTAAGTGTGTGTGTTGTGTTTGTAAGTGTGTGTGTGTAAGTGTGTGTGTATAAGTGTGTGTGTGTGTGTTTGTGTGTTTGTAAGTGTTGTGTGTGAGTGTGTGTAAGTGTGTGTGTGTGTGTTTGTAAGTGTGTGTGTGTAAGTGTGTGTGTGTGT
>CM060334.1:5975623-5978123 GCA_030674155.1 Stramonita haemastoma
GAGGAAGTGAGATATGGCACTTGTAAGTCTGCACTTAAGTCGACCTGGAAGGTTAGCGCCACTTCCGACTGTCTCATCGTCTTGCAAGTTGGAGCATCTGAGTTAATCCACCATGTGTTGTAGGTATTCCTATCCGAGAATTCAAGAACATTGTGATCTGAAACCTATTGTTTTATGCACCCGTCTACATTTGTTCAAAGACTTTTGGAAAATTTGTTTGCCTATGTTAGATAAAGTTGTATGGACGCAAAAATCAAAACGAACAAAACAGCTAGGAAAAACAAATAGTTGAACTACGCTGTGTTTAACTCCCTTTCCAATCTTTCATTACTACTACAAATGAACGAATAAATAGATAACAGATTAATAAATAAATGAATGAATATTAACTAAACAAAATTAATAAACAAAAAACCCCAGATAACTAAAAACAAGATTTTAAAACCCGAGTTTGATCACACTGACCTACATTCTCCATTTCAACTCAATAACCAGCCACGCGAATTACTTCCCTTGACGCCTCTTTCACATTTGAAAAACAACAACAACTAAAGTTAAAAAACATGAAATAATTACAAACATTAAAAAGGGAGAGGGGCAAAAGAGGAAAGGAGACTACATTACAAGCCAATGAACCAAACACCAGACCCCCTTAAAACCAAAAAGGAAAACAAAACACACAACAAAAATACAGGGGGAGAGGAAAAGGGCGGTCGATAGGCAGTGGATCAGACATCACTGCAGGCATGTTTTCTTTCTATCAATTCAATTAGCCGGCAACATTTAGATGTCCTTTTACTGTCATTTTCCATCCTGATGTTATTGCTAAGGCCGGCAAGTTGGGTTTTTTTATTTCTTGTCACTCTTTCTCTTTGTGTATTATTTCTGCAAAACTTTTTATTCCATTTTCTGAAAAATGTTTTTCTGATGATTTTTTCTGCCTTGTTCTGAAAAAAAAGAAAAGCATACGGTAATATCTTTTTTAGCGTTTTGTTCTCAAATCAAAGTCACACAACACGCACGCACGCACGCACGCACGCACGCACACACAGACACACACACACACTTCGCTCCCCCCCCTCCCACCACCACCATGCACACATTTTAATTACCTACACTTGCACACTCTCTGCACGTTTTTGCTCTCTCTCGCGCGAGGTGCAAGCAGAGGCACGGTTATACAGGAGCGCGCGAACGCATGCATACATTCACACGTATGAATGGATGCACACACATGCATGTGCTCAGAATGTTATCTGCTTGCACACACGTCCGTGCAATTATTCATCTGTTGTTGTTCTTTATATTTTTTAGAAGGTTTTACACACTTACGTTCTCTCTCTCTCTCTCTCTCTCTCTCTCTCTCTCTCTCTCTCTCTCTCTCTCTCTCTCTCTCTCTCTCTCTCTCTCTCTCTGTCTGTCTGTCTGTCTGTCTGTCTCTCTCTCTCTCTCTCTACCCCCCCCCCTCTCATACAAACAGAGACAGAGAGAAAGAGAAATTTAAAAGTAAGAGCACACTCAGATAGACACATACACACAGATAGATACATACACACAGACACAGACACAGACACAGACACAGACACAGTCACAGTCCACACACACACACACACACACACACACACACACACACACACACACATACATACATACATACATATACACATGCACGTACGCGCGCGTGCGCGCGTGCGATTTTTAAAGAAATAAAGAAAGTAAGAAGGAGGGGGTAAAAGCGTAGATAAGACAGACAGAAAACAGTGTTCATATTACTTTTCCTTGACAACAAAAGAAGCACTCCGGGCAACAAACATCTAAGCATCAAATTTCTGCTACACTCTTGTATACCACACTGAAAGCAGAAGGACCGTAACAACAAGTAGGTCAACAGACAGACATACATACAGACAGGCAGACAGACAGACATGCATGCATACATACCTACAGACAGGCAGACAGACATGCATGCATACATACCTACAGACAGACAGACAGACAGACATACAGACATAGACAGACAGACATAATTATAGACATGTATATATAATACATGATATATATAGCTGATATATATATATATATATATTATGTACATATATACAAACATACATACATACATGTATACATACATAATAGACACACATACATACATACATACACACACACATACATACATACATACATACATACATACATACATACATACATACATACATACATACATACATACATACATACATACATACATACATCCATCCATCCATCCATCCATCCATACATACATACATACATACAAACAAAGAGACATACAGACAGACAGACAGACAGAGAGAACGCATACAGAACAGGCTGAAGCACATGTGATCTTAGTCCACGACAAAGAACTGAAGCCTTAGGCCACACTACACAATTACGAGTTCCAGACAAATCTTTAAAAAAAAATTAATGTCACCACACTAAGCACATAGGGAGAGACAGACTTTCTCTCAAGACCCAGACA
>CM060334.1:5983123-5988123 GCA_030674155.1 Stramonita haemastoma
TATTCTTTGTCTGTCATCACAGTTTGTCCAACAAGTTATCCTCATGTATTCCTCAGTTTCTCCAACAAGTTATCCTCATGTATTCCTTGTCCATCACCACAGTCTCTCTCTCTCTCTCTCTCTCTCTCTCTCTCTCTCTCTCTCTCTCTCTCTCTCTCTCTCCCTCTCTCTCTCCCTCTCTCTCTCCCACAGACTTCTGCTTCGCTGCGCAGAACCATGTTTTCCTGTCACAAGTGGACGACAAACGTCTTTTGCACTGTCCGCACTGTGAACGAAAAGTTAGAAATTCTCTCTCAGTTACGACTTTCGGAATGGGTACAGTAAAAAAAAAAAAAAAAGAAAAAAAAAAAAGAAAGCGGACTCACTCCCTGTAGGAATGGCCTACGGGTTAGTGGAAAACTGGTTTATTTAGATTGATAGTAGACGAATTAATAAATGAATTAAACGAATGGAGGAAGAGATGATAAATGTAAGTGGACTGAGAAATAACCACACTGCCAGCGCGCACGCAAACACTCGTAAACACCCGCTCCATACGCTGACATACACACACACAATCGTGCACGCGCACATGGCTAGATTCTCATTCTCTCTCTCTCTCTCTCTCTCTCTCTCTCTCTCTCTCTCTCTCTCTCTCTCTCTCTCTCTCTCTCTCTCTCTCTCTCTCAACAGAAAAAAAAAAAAAAATTGCTATGCATCATCTCATAACATATTGATTAACTGACCCTTTAGTGGATCTTGGCTTCTTTGCTTGATTCAGTTTCTTCCTGCCTCTCCCAGGTATATCATTTTCCCATCAGTTTTTCATTATCCCGTTTTGTTTACGTTGACTTTTTGACATTCCACAGCGGCTATACAGTCCTATAAAGGTGAAACAGGTTCAGAATATTCAAGGCTCTTGGGGGAGGGGGGGAGGGGGGGCACCTCAGCAAATGAGAAAACACAATGTAAGCAAAACCACTCCCTATTTCACTCCGATGTATGTTTTAAGCTTTCTGAAGTTGGGCTAGTGTGACGTTTCCAGCAATAACAGTCACTGAGTGAGTAAGATCTTTTGATTTCCATACCTGTGGGTCCATAAGATCTTTTGATTTCCATACCTGTGGGTCCATAAGATCTTTTGATTTCCATACCTGTGGGTCCATAAGATCTTTTGATTTCCATACCTGTGGGTCCATAAGATCTTTTGATTTCCATACCTGTGGGTCCATAGATCTTTTGATTTCCATACCTGTGGGTCCATAAGATCTTTTGATTTCCATACCTGTGGGTCCACAAGATCTTTTGATTTCCATACCTGTGGGTCCACAAGATCTTTTGATTTCCATACCTGTGGGTCCATAAGATCTTTTGATTTCCATACCTGTGGGTCCATAAGATCTTTTGATTTCCATACCTGTGGGTCCACAAGATCTTTTGATTTCCATACCTGTGGGTCCACAAGATCTTTTGATTTCCATACCTGCGGGTCAATGAAGTGGTGAGTTCGAATCTGGGCAGCAGTGTGTGGTGACTGAAGTGTGGAGGATGTTTACGATCTCTCGGGCCAGCTTCAAGCTCAGGTCTGCCCGTGTCTTACTTCACTCCCTTCCTGTATAATTAAGCGCATGCAAATGATCAGGTATGCATGTTAAAGATCATGTCATTCATGTCAGCATTTTACGGGTTACGGAAACACGAACATACCCAGCATGCAACTTGTAGCAGGAGAGTGATGGGCTCCACCAGGTTCAAGTTGCCCAAGAGACACTGCTTAAAAACAATTTAGTGAGGTGCAGTAGCCCAAACATCTAGCTCCTCAGGAAGATAAGGGAGAAGATAAAATAGAGAAGACCAGCAACGCCAACAGTTGTTTCCCATGTACGACAAAAGCTAACCCTTGCTCAGGTAAACGAGTACGCTTACGGCAAACTAGGCGTAGGCCTACTTTTCTTTCACTGAGTGCTTTGTTGTTGTTGTTGTTTTTATTTGGTTTTTTTTTGTGTGTGTGTTTTTGGGGGGTAGTTCAACATAGTGCATCATAATAACTGATGCTCTTAATGTACGATATGGTATGCTCACTTGTGCATTGACATGTGTATGCGTGCGTTCGCGTGCGCGCGCGCACGCCGCGCGCGCGCGCGTGTGTGTGTGTGTTTGTGTGTGTGTTTGTGTGTGTGTGTGTGTGTGTGTGTGTGTGTGTGTGTGTGTGTGTGTGTGTGTGTGTGTGTGTGTGTGTGTGTGTGTGTGTGCTTGTAACCCACATACATGAATTTCTCCGTTTGTTGAGCTAATTAAGTCTTGGTATTGGTATTGCATAGTTCCTGCATGTCAGCTTTTTCTGTGCAAAGGTGAAACTGTGCGCATTTTTCCCCGCTGAAAAAGAAAATGTGGGTATTACCGGTGACGTCTGCCGTGTCCTTAAGTTCTCGTTGTCCTAAAGTGGACGGGTTTCATGGAGACAAGAACTCCTCCCATGGTCTGAAAACTTCATGTAGAAAAAGAAAACCTTCTCCTTTCCTTCACCTGGTGGGCTGTCAATATACAGACTGCAAATCAAAAAAGACAAACGACTTCGAAATATGACAATGCATACCGTCTCTGTGAGCGTGCGAATCGTTAATGTGACAGACCTTTTCGAGAAAGTTAGGGAGAAGTTCTTTTATGTTCGCAGTCTCGACTGAATTTTATCTGTTTGATAGTCTTTATTTGCAGATATTTTCGGTCCATTTTTCCGTGTCTGTTGATATCAAACTGCGCTTAACAGTTTAAAAAAATTGCTCCTCAGTTAAAGCTCGAAGGTCGCCAAAGGTGAGATTTTGCTTATGCAACCGTTTTTTGCCCACCCTGAAGGAAGCGGCATTCCGACTTCAGGGAAATGTATAAATAATTTTCAGTTACGCCTGGACCGGATTCGCGCAGCTGAACATCCTAATCCAGTTAGCGACGAGAAGACCAGTTAACGACTCCACAGACGTCACACTAACCCCACTTGGAGAGGATTGAACTTAGACCTTTGAGAAAAGTGACAGCAGTAAAGCCGCTTCTTCCCTCTTTTTTCTGCTAACCTGTGATGAAGACAGCCAGCAGACTCATTCATATATTACCCATACATTTCTCTTCTTTCTCCTTTCTTTTCTATTTTCACAAAGACTTTTTCCTCCTCCATCACTGTCTCCTTTTGTCCCAGTCCCAAACATGGCACCACAAAGCCGTAACCTACAGGGAGGGAGGGAGGGCGGGAGAGAGAGAGAGAGAGAGAGGGGAGGGGGAGGGAGGGAGTTTGTTTGTGTGTGTGTGTGTGTGTGTGTGTGTGTGTGTGTGTGTGTGTGTGTGTGTGTGTGTGTGTGTAAGCACGCATGTGCGCGTTCGTGTGTCAATATTGGCCTATGTTTATACGTGTGTGCGCGCGCGTGTGTATGTGTGCCCGCCCGCACAAGCGTGTGCGCTAGAGCAAGCGTACGTCATCATGACTATGTACCTCTCTCTGTCTCTCTGTGTCAGGCCTGTCTGTCTGTCTATCTCCCTCCCCCATCTCTCTCTCTTTGTCTCTGTCTGTCTGTCTGTCTGTCTGTCTGTCTCTGTCTGTCTGTCTGTCTGTCTGTCTGTCTGTCTGTCTGTCTGTCTGTCTGTCTGTCTGTCTGTCTGTCTCTCTCTCTCTCTCTCTCTCTCTCTCTCTCTCTCTCTCTCTCTCTCTCTCTCTCTCTCTCTCAACTTCAGAGCACGAAAGCCGAAGACTTTGTGTACACTCAACTAAAGGGAAATAACCACCTTCAATGTTTTGCTTGTATAACCTTAGGCTGCCAGAGTTCTCGCCCAGAGAGTATGTGGGTAGAAGGAGATTTGATTTGATTTGATTTGATTTATTCTTTTATATCGAGGATAATGGGATAAGCACTCTTGTGCTTTTTTACATCCAGTCCCATGCCAATGTTTTGTAAAGGAGAGACAGAGAGACAGAGAGAGAGACAGAGAGAGAGAGAGACAGAGAGAGAGAGAGAGAGGGTGGTGGTGGTGAAGGAATGATCCTGGTAACATTGGAGGCAAGGATGAAGATTTCAGGCCAAGCTAAGTCTCATTATGTAAGCATACATGATCAAAACGACCAGGAAAATTTAGCTGAGAGAAGAACAGAAAACTAAATAGCAACATAAAGAATAATATTTCAGACAAAACGAGCGCGCGCGCGCGCACACACACACACACACGCGCGCGCGCGCGCGCGCGCGCGTGTGCGCGCGCGCACAAGGTGGCAGAACGGTTAAGACGTAAACAAGTAAACCGTGAGGTTCTGGGTTCCATTCCCAGTCTTTGCCCTTTCTTCCCAGCTTGACAAGAAAACCGAACGGAATTCAAGTTTTTCATTTATTTATTCTTTTATATAGAGGATAACAGAACAAGCACTCCTGTGCATTTTTTTTACATCCAGTCCCCGTGTGTGTGCAGTTTTGTAAATGTTGTCATTTGTTCCCACCGGCACACAATGGTATAGGCTACTCTTTCGAAAAGCGGAACGCGATGTAACGTTAACGGATGACACTCTAAACCAGTCGAACCCATGTGCTTAGATATTTGTGCACGTCAAATAAACCCACAACAGGTGAAAATCCGGGGAGGGGAGGGGAGGGGGCGGGATCAGGGAGGTACCTCCCGACTGTCCTGGAAAAATTGGTAAGCTCAATTCCCAACTGTTTATACATCCCATATATTATTATTATTACTATTATTATTATTATTATTATTATTATTATTATTATTATTATTACTATTATTATCGTCGTCGTCGTCGTTGTTGTTGTTGTTGTTATTATTATTATTATTATTATTATTATTATTATTATTATTATTATTATTATTTATTATTATTATTATTATTATTATTGTTGTTGTTGTTATTATCATCATCATCATCATCATCATCATTATCATTATTTTTATTATGATTCCTGAAGTCAGAATATGGCTACCTTACTGGTGACGGGGGAGAGAAACGGTCGCATACGAAAAAATCCCTTCATAAG
>CM060334.1:5998123-6000623 GCA_030674155.1 Stramonita haemastoma
ACATGACAGATAAGATTTCCGATCTGGAACTACTACAAAAAGATATGAAAACACACTTAGACAAGCGGCTTGATGATATATCAAGCTTTGTTCACAACAAATTTACTGAAATAGAAGAGAAACAAAATGTTTTACATTTGGACATTGATGCTCTTGAAAGCAGATGTGATGGAATGGATTCTTGCCTCTCACAACTTGAACACAGAATTGTGAAAATGGAGAAAGAACAGCAGGTAACTGACAACTTACACCGACGTTACAACCTGCTTTTCTTTGGCCTTTACTGTCAGGGTGACTCTTGGGAATCCAAAGTCAAAGATGTAATCTACTATGAAATGAAGCTGAAAGAACCAGTAGGCATAGAACAAGCACATCCAGTTGGGTCAGCCATTCTTGTTCGTTTCCAGTCGATGAAACAACGAGATAAAGTACTACAACATGCTAGAGTACTCAAGGAAATCCAATCACCTGTGTATGTGCGAGAGGACTTCTCTGTTACCACACGTCAGAAACGGGCAGGTTTGGTACCTCTCATGAAACAAATGCGTAACGATGGAGTAAGAGCCAGACTTCGCAACGACAAGCTGGTCACGGAGCATGGGACCTACGCTTTTGACCTCCAGAAGCAGGAGTACCAGAAGCTGGAGAGCAGACCTACGCAGCAGGGGCATCAGAGGCGGGTCTGGCGGACAAGCAGAGCAGCAGTGGATCACCGAACCCGTCAGCAGCAGATGGAGGGTCAGCGACAGCAGAGGTCTGAGGGTCCGGGACAGGCAACATCATCCAAGTGTGGAGGCAGCCAGCCAGCCATCATCTCACACACTCAGACTAAAAGCCACTCCAACATTCCCAACCCACAATCTCACAAGCAACATACCCACTATACTAATACAACTGGCATCAAGCAAGCACACAGCCCACCAGGTTCAGGTAACAGGCATTCACTGCATGCACACAGAAGGCACTCCAGAGGGCAGACAGGGCGTGGTGTGGGTCGTGGCAGAGGAGGAAGACCATCCGAGCGGTCTTCATCACACTCACCAAGTCAGGGGGCTGGGGTAATAAACCAAAATGATTCCCCGCATGTGTCGGATGAGGAGGAAATGGACCACAAAAGTGTAGCCTATAGTGATGCAGATGATCTGTCTGACGAACACGGAACTGACCTAGCCAGTACTGAGTGGAGATGACGGAAAGGCCTGCCCAAGTCAACTGCTCAGGTACCTTTCAAATGGCTTAATCTAAATGTAGCAGGACTGGCTGCCAAATTGGTAAGCGCTGACTTTACTAATTATATAACCTCGTTTGATGTTGTGTGCCTTACAGAGACCTATGTGGACAAACAATTTGATTTTCATTTGTTTAAAGATTTCAGTGTGTTTAACGCACCAGCCAGAAAGCTTAGTAAGCAGGGAAGACGAAGTGGAGGTGTTGTTGTTCTGGTGAAAAAATGTTTTGCAAAGTATTTTGAAGAGATTTGTGTGCATTATTCAAATATCATTGTCCTAAAAATCTCCAAAGATTTATTTAATCTAGACAAACCTATTTTGTGCATCTGTGTGTACATCCCCCCATGTGACTCACCGGTGTATACCATGACAAATGATGGGGTGGGAATAGAGAGTATTGAGCATTGTGTAGCAGATTTATTGAGTACAGAAACTGACATGTATATACTAATGACTGGAGACTTTAATGCTCGTACTGGTCAGGAAAATGGCAAAAATGTGACTGACTATTTAAGCACCAGCAATATGAATGAAAACGTATTTGCTCGTACCTCACAGGATGAGGGCTTCAATGGATTTGGCAATCATTTACTATCAATGTGTGATAGTTTGGACTGTTCTATACTAAATGGGGTTAAATTATTTGGATTTGATGACTGCCAGACATACATCTGTAATACTGGATCCAGCACGGTAGACTACTTTATTTTGTCAAATGAATTGTGTCACAAAAATTTTTTGGTTTCTCTTTTTGTTGATACTGTTTGTGTAGAATCTGATCATTTACCTGTTGTTTTGATGCTGAAGACTGTTCTTGAATCGGATTGTAACAAAAATACTGAACAAACTGTACAGTGGATTGATAAAATGTTTTGGGATGATCAAAAAGTTGGACAATTTTTAGAGTCATTAAGCTCAACCATAAGTCAAAATAAAATGGATAAAGCAAGAACACTTATAAAGTCAGACATAGACAGCGCACTAGACGAATTTAATTCATGTCTACAATTAGCAAGTAAGTGTATGGTTAAGAGGGTTAAAAGGAAGAATGGTAGAAGCGAAGCTAGTTGGTTTGATAAGGAGTGTTTTAATTTGAGGAAGGAAGCAAGGGCAAAAATGCGTAGATTCAAAAGAACACAACTGGCAACAGATCGTCAGAGTGCTGTTCAGGCTAGGATTGAGTATCGTAAAGTTCTGAGAGAAAAGAAACGAAGTTTTAAGTCTTGTACAACGCAATATCTAGCTGACAAAATAAAAGATCCAAAACACTT
>CM060334.1:6018123-6033123 GCA_030674155.1 Stramonita haemastoma
CCCCAACTCAATTCTTTTAGTATACGACTTTCTTTCTAAAAGGTCCCTTGTGTTAAAAAAAATTGTTCGCCTTTCTGGTTTCCATTTCGGTGTGGTATATTGATACAATACACACCTTCCCGATCCCCCCCCCCCACACACACACACACACACGCACGCACGCGCGCACACACACAAGCATTTTCCATCGATCATTCTTCTTGTCTCGTTCCCATTAATTCTTTGAGGCATATTAACAGTCCAGCGCTGGTATCAGTCTTGAATAACACCCAAAACATTGCTTGCATTTGTACAAGTATACCTGTCTCTGACGCTAACTGCACTGCAGAAGGACTCGATAAAAAGGCTAGCAGCACTTGGTGACCCGATGATACAAAAAACTGTATGATCAATAGAACAAATTCGCAAATAAATAACAAGGAACACGTAAGTTCAGCTGGGCTGCAAACTTAAGTAACTCACATGGCTAGATAAAGATGGAGACAAAAGAAAATGAATGAAAGAAGAAAAGGAAAGGAAGAAGAAATGTAGGATGAAGGGAAGGAAGGAAGGAGGAAAAGAAAAATGACGCGGCAAAATCAATCCAAGTCTGTTTTCCTTTCCAGCCTCTTCTCCTTCAATGATGGATGACTTTGCATCGTTCACACTTTTCGCGCGAGCGCGCGCGCGCGCGCGCGCGCGCGGCGCGCGGTGGTGTGTGTGTGGGTGTGTGTGTGTGTGTGTGTGTGTGTGTGTGTGTGTGTTTGTGTGTGTGTGTGTGCGTGTGTGTGTGTGTGTGTGTGTCGCGTGTGAGTGCGTTGTGTGTGTGTGTGAGTGTGTGTGTGCGTGTGTGTGTGTGTGTTTGTGTGTGTGTGTATATGTGTGTGTGTGTGAGGGGCGCACGCACGCACGCACGCGTTTGGCGTGTGTGAGTGTGTGATGTGTGACGAGTGGTATTTCTACAAGCACCCGTGTGTGTATATGCGTGTCCACGTGTGGATGTATGCATGTGACCATGCATGCGAATGTGTGTATGTGTGCTATTTCATACTTCTGACCACGCTGCATATGTGTGTGCGTGCATACACGCGTGCGTGTGTGCGTTCGTACATGTATGTGTGCTGCATGCGTGCGTGCATGTGTCTAGGCGTGTCTGTGTCTCGCTGTTTTTCAATGCATGCACGCATGCTCGTAAACAAGCACTAACAAAGGCTGTACAAGAAGACCCACCAACTTTTTCCCCTCTCCTTTACTATCTGATTCTTTTTCTTCTTTGCTTTCATTAGTAAGAAAAGGCCGAACCAATTCTTAATTGACGCTCGCGGTCGGCAGTACAGTACATGGGTATAGAAGAGGCTGGTACGGTTGGTGGAGGGAGGAAGACAGGGGAGGGTAGGGAGGTGTGGTGGTTGGGTTAACAGACAACAACAACAGCAACAACACAGCACAAGCATGACTGTGGCGGGGAACATCAGGTGAATAATGAATGCACGTTGCCTGCTGTGTGATTTTCTCTGCATTCTTTCCCTGCTGCATCCCTAACTGCACTCTCCTGAATCAAAGCCGGACACGTTTCCATCATATGTGCGTGTGTGTGTCGTGTCTGCGCGCGCGCGCGCACACACACACACACACACACATGGTGCAAAAATTATACAGTTTAAGCACGTCTATTTTTGATGGTGTGTGTGTGTGTGTGTGTGTGTGGTGTGTGTGTTGTGTGTGTGTGTGTGGTGTGTGGTGTGTGTGTGTGTGTGGTGTGTGTGGTGGTGGTGCGTGTGTGTGTGTGTGTGTTGTGTGTGTGTGCGTGTGTCTGTGTGTGTGTGTGTGTGTGTGTGTGTGTGTGTGTGTCGTGGTGTGTGTGTGTGTGTGTGTGTGTGTGTGTGTGTGTGTGGTGTGTGTTGTGTGTGTGTGGTGTTGTGTGTGTGTGTGTTGTGCGTGTGTGTGTGTGTGTGGTGTGTGTGTGTGTGTGTTGTGTGTGTGCTGTGTGTTGTGCGTGTGTGTGTGTGTGTGTGTGTGTGCTGTGGTGTGGTGTGTGTGTGTGTGTGTGTGTGTGTGTGTGTGTGTGTGTGTGTGTGTGTGTGTGTGTGTGTGTGATCTACAGACCATGTACCTGTCCAAGGATTTCAAAAAACATTGTCCGAGTTTGTTCTGTAGTCTTTCCACCTTTTACAATAAATATTCTTGCTTTACCATTCATTCACACCATTCACACACACACACACACACACACACACACACACACACACACACACACACACACACACACACACACACACACACACACACACACACACACACAGCACACACACAACGCACGCACGCACACACACCACGCACGCACGCACGCACGCACGCACGCACATACAAGTGGTTTTGGGGGATTTTTTGTTGTTGTTTTGTTTGTTGTTTGGTTGTTTTTTTTCACTAGATAGATGGCTTGATGAAAAAGCAAATCTATTGCTTACCAATGTATCATCTGGAAAAAAATTTTGACTTTGACACACACACACACACCACCACCACCACCACCCCACCCTCTCTCTCTCTCTCTCTCTCTCTCTCTCTCTCTCTCTCTCTCTCTCTTCTCAGATTTCCACCGTATACAGAAGAGGGAGAAGGAGAAGGAAAGAGAAGAGGAAGGAGGGAAAGGACATGATTTTTAGCACCCCCCGTCTAATGTTAACAGCAGCCTAAGTTGGTCATAATTAATGGAAGCGATTAGACACCAGTGTGTCAAACACAACCCAACACACCCACAGTCATGTCCAATTCATACCTTCTTTTCTCCCCGGGACCACAAACACGCACACACTCCTTGGGGGAAGCACAAGAGTGCTTAATTCCATTATCCTCGATATAAAAGAAATAATAAAAGACAGAAAGAAAGAAAGAAAGGGGGTTCACAGACACACACACAAACACAAACCCGCAAAGACCACTCGAAGTATATAAAAGATATAGAGATTAGTTCCGATTTAAAAAAGATAACAACTTTGTTAGTGACAATTCATTTCATAAACCTGAAAAATGAGTTTTAACGATTGAATGAATGCATAAATAAATGAATTAACGAATGAAAAAATGAATGAATGAATGAATGAATAAATCAGTGAATGAATGAATAAATGAATGAAAGAATGAATGAACATTTGACTTTCTCTCTTCGTTCCTTGGCTATATACCGCTCCAAGGTTCACCAATGGTGAGATTCTGTGTATGCGACCGTTCTTGCCTACCATTACAGTAGCCACATTCCGACTTCGGGGATTATGAATCACCTAAAACCTCCACACCCATATCGCAGTAGCAAGGGTAAGACGAAGCATGAAACGGATGATGGGATATGGGGTCAGGGAAAAAACAACATGACGCACAAACACACATGTAGAAGCACACAAACACACAGGTATTGAAATGAGGCAAAGTAATGGCAGGGCAAATAGGAAACGGGAAGACAGTCCATGGGCAAACAGTCAAGAGAGAAAACTGCATTGTCCACAGCCATTAGATGGTGCTGTGAGCACATTTGCAATAGATGGGTGTCATCTAATGTCTACAACTGACCAAGACAATGAGCGTTGAGGCAGAAGCTTACCAAAAAGAAAGAAAGAAAGAAAAAAGAAGAAAGAAAGAAAGAAAGAAGAAAGAAAGAAAAAGAAAGAAGAAAGAAAGAAGAAAGAGAGAGAGAGAGGAGGAGAGAGAGAGAGAGAGAGAGAGAGAGAGAGAGAGAGAGAGAGAGAGAGAGAGAGAGAGAGAGAGAGAGAGAGAGAGAGAGAGAGAGAGAGAGAGAACCACTGTTCGTGTGTTTATACTTAGCACAGCTTGGAGAGAATGTCATTATTCTTTTCACATGGGCATATAGGTTCACACAAATGGCGGGTCCCTATCTCTTGGTGGCATCTGGTGAATGAAGCGAAGGGGTTTTGCCTATCTCCCGGGTCAATTAAAGCACAAACCAGCCAGTGCCTCAATTCTCTTCCTGCATGTACGCATGCAGAACATCAAATAATATTATACTATTATATCAAAGTATATTATATACATTAAATGCTATCGTGATTCATATTGTGCATGCAGAACCTCAATATACACGTCAAGGTTATCGTAATTCATATCAGTGTACGGCAGTTTAAGGAAATAAAAACGTACCTAGCATGCACCCTGTACCTGGTGAGGGATTGGCTCCGCCAGGTTCAAGAAGAGAAGAAGAAGAAGAAGAAGAGAGGAGAAGGAAGAGAGAGAGGAGGAGAGAGAGAGGAGGAGGAGAGGTAGTGAGGTAGGAGAGAGTGAGAGAGAGAAGGAAGGAGGAAGGAAGAAGAGGAGAAAGAAGAAAGAACAAGAAAGAAGAAAGAAGAAAGAAAGAAGAATGAAAGAAGAAAGAAAGAAAGAAAGAAGAAAGAAGAAGAACAAGAACAAGAACAAGAACAAAAAAGAACAAGAAGAAACGAGAACAAGAAGAACAAGAAAGAACAAGGAAGAACAAGAAGGAGAAGAAAAGAAGAACCCTTGGCAAGTAGAAAGAAGAAGAAGATAAGAGGTAAGGATATATTGTAGGGAATAAAAGCGTCTTGAATTCTTAAAATCTCGACAAGAGAAAGTAAGAAGATATAACCAAATGCACAAAGGGGCTGACAATATTGCCATAGGGCATTCCACCACGAGAAGAGTTGGCAATGTTCTACACAACCCTGTCGGTCCCAAACATCAGGGGCTCCACAGCAGCAAGTAGGAATACATTGGAGTGCATACAGCGGACATTGCTGTTGAAAAACACCAGAATCATTACAGAGAGCTCAGGAGCACATCATAGTCATCCCTCCCACCTTTAACACAAGATTCGATCTCTCTCTTCTCTCTGTCCCTCTGATATGGAAACTAATAGATATCCTCTCTCTGTAATGCTGCTGTAGATGATATACGATTAAGATCTACATATGGATGAGACAGCTACCTTTAAATCTACAAGTCTTATATCTAGTGTGAAAGGAAACAACTGGCTACACAAATACGCACTTTATAACCGTTTGATTTGTTTGCTCTCAGTGTGAAATGTGAGAATTTATAACACTTCAACAAGACTGTTGACTGCCGTTGACATGAATATCATATCAAACCAGTGAAAGTATCAAATGTATAGACAATTAAGTCACTGATCAACTTATTAAGTTGATATGGACATACATTTGAAGATTGTCAAGTTTAGACTTGGTGTATCATAAATTCATAAATTCAGTACGGGATATGATGTGATACCTCAGGTTCTATGCCGTAGTAACACCTGAATGAGTGCATTTGTGTGTGCTGTCCATGTTGAGGATGTTAGGCGAGTTCATCCGTAACAAAAGCACCTATCTAGACTCTGTTCTCATGCATCAAGTCGCTGAGTTTGCGCACTCACTCTAATTTGTGTAAACCTTAAATAAGATACTTATATCGTAAGTCTATTTTTTACTGTTTGTTGCTATCATTCTGCTGTGTCATGCTTGTCTTTTATTCACAAACACTAGCATTGCACCCTTCATGTATGGCCAATGCCTTTGTGAATAAACTTTCGATTCGAGTTCGGTTCAGTTAGAGTTCGATTCTCTTCCTCTCTGTCTGTCTGTCTGTCTGTCTGTCTCTCTCTCTGTCGTGTGTCGGTTGTGTTGTTCTCTCTCTTCTCTCTCTCTCTCTCTCTCTCTCTCTCTCTCTCTCTCTGCTTATGAAAAACAAAAAAACAGAATGGAGGAAACCGACATCTACAAGACTAGGGAATATCTCAGTCTTGCTGAGAGCTTTCTCCTACGACATCCAGCAAGCGATGACAAAAGAACATAGATGAGAAATTTTGCTGCATATTGTGAAAGAACAAGCAAACCGGATAGTCTTTCTTTTTAACCAAAAAACCAACGGACTACAAAAATTTTAAAAAGTGTACCACTAGAAGAAAGGAGTTTTCAGCCTAAAAGAAAACAAGTTTTTTTGTTTGTTTTTTATACCACTTTATGTCACAGCAGATTTCTCTGCGTGAAATTCGGGCTGCTCTCCCCGGGGAGAGCGCGTCGCCACAAGTGCAGCGCCTACCCATTATTTTATTTTTTTCATCGGGATGGTGTCTAAACACGACACCTGTGTGCATGCTGGTTTTTCATAATTTTGTCATCCGCTCCTACCGGCACACGATAGCCTGCTCTTGCGAAAGGCGGAACGGGATTTTAACGTGTGTGCAAGATGTTCTGCGTGCGTTACGCACACGGGGCCTCGTTTCTAGTCTTATACGAATGACTGACATTCAGTTCGATTTTTTTGTCAAACTGGGAAGAAAGGGCGAGGCTGGGTACGAACCCAGAAACTCACGGTTTGCATAATATGGCAGGTGAACGTCTTAACAATCCTGCCACCGTCCTCCAAGTACTTTGCAAGTACCTTTTAAAAACTAGAATATCAAATCTGATCAATTGTTTGTGTGTGTGTGTGTGGCGCGCGCGTGCGTGCTGTGTGTGTGTGTTGTGCGCGCGCGCGCACGTGTGTTTTGTGTGTGTGTATGTTGTATATTTGTGTGTGTGATGTGTGGGTTTTTTTTTTGTATTTTTGTACCACTTTATGTCACGGCAGATTTTCTACGTGAAATTCAGGCTGCTCTCCCCGGGGAGAGCGCGTCGCCACATGTGCAGCGCCTACCCATTTTTTTTCTTTTTCCTGCATGCAAGTGTATTTGTTTCCCTATCAGAGTGGCTTTTTTTCTACAGAATTTTGCCAGGGACAACCCCCTTGTTGCCGTGGGTTCTTTTACGTGCGCTAAATAGTGATGTGTAACACACGGGACCTCGGTTTATCGTCTCATCCGAAAGACTAGCGCCCAGACCACCACTCATGGTCTAATGGATGGGGAAAAAGTTTTAGGTCCAAACGGGATACGAACCCCGCACACTCCGACCCGGACTTTTTGCTTTCTAGGCAAGGCGCGTGACCACCTACACCACCGTGTGTGGTGTGTGTGTGTGTGTGTGTGTGTGTGTGTGTGTGTGGTGTGTGTGTGTGTGTGTGTGTGTACAGACAAGTGGAGAGGGGAGGGGCAAGGGAGTCATCCATTAAGTAAACTGATAGCATTTTCTTTATACTGGTCCTTGAGCTGCCGTCTCAACTGTGCCATCAGATATGTGTTTTCTGTGTTGTGTGTGTGTGTGTGTGTGTGTGTGTGTGTGTGTGTGTGTGTGTGTGTGTGTGTGTGTGTGTGTGTGTGTGTGTGTGTGTGTGTGTGCTGTGTGTGTGTGTGCATGTGTGTGCATGTGTGTGCATGTGTCTGTGTGTGGCGTTTATTGTGTGTGTGTGTGTGTCTGTGTGTGTCTGTCTGTCTGTCTGTGTGTGTAAGTGTGTGTGCGTGTCTGTGTGAGAGTGTCTGTGTGTGGGTGCCTCTGTGTGTGTGTGTGTGTCTCGTGTGTGTGTGTGTGTGTTTGTGGTGTGTGTGTGTGTGTGTGTGTGTGTGGTGTGTGTGTCTGTCTGTCTGTCTGTCTGTCTGTCTGTCTGTGTCTTTCTGTGTCTGTGTGTCTGTATCTTGTGTGTTTTGTGTGTCTGTGTGTCTGCCTCGTCTGTGTGTATCTGTCTGCCTCTGTCTGTGTGTCCGTGTATCTGTGTCTGTGTGTCTGTGAATGTCAGCACAAGGGAAGGGGCGGCTGTGTGTAACCGCGAGTGTGCACGTGACTGAGAACTGGCGTACGCTGAAACGTTACTGTGCGTGCATGAATTCAGGCGTCTGTGCAGAGGCGTCCTATAACCTGACTACATGTAGGACGTGCACAGACAGACACACCAGAGGGAGGCCTGCTTACTGGTAACAGGGCCCTGGTGGGAACAGGGGACCAGGCGGGGTCCATATCTGCAGTGCTGGTTTCTGTCAGAACCGTTCTCACCATCCTGCCCAGCCCCCCTCATCCCTTGGGTATACCAGGCATCCTACCAGTGGCTTTTAGGATAGCTCGAAATTTCCGCTTTTCTATCACTTCTCTCTTACTCACTCACTTTCTCTCTCTCTCACTCACTCACACGTTTTGTGCCCTGTCCCCTCCCACTGTCCCCTTGTGAATGGCATCTCGCTTACACAAATAAACCTTGTCATTGTCATTGTCATTGTCACTCACTCACCACACACACACACACACAACACACACACACACACACACACACACACAACACACACATTTTTTTCTCTCTCTCTCTCTTTTATTGTTTAGTATCTTTTCAACTTGATGTATCCCTGAAAAGGGCGGGGACTGGATGTAAAAAAGCACAAAAGTGCTTATCTATTATCCTCGAATACAAGACTCTCTCTCTCTCTCTCTCTCTCTCTCTCTCTCTCTCTCTCTCTCTCTCTCTCTCTCTCTCTCTCTCTCTCTCAAGGGCCGGATGAAAAAAAGTATGTAATGCTTACTTACTCTGTTACCCTTGAAAATAAAGATTATTCATTTATTCATTCTCTCTCTCTGTTCTTTCTTCTTTTTTCTTTCTTCTTCTGTCTTTGGTCATTGAGGTTTTTTTCTAACTTTTTGCTTTGTTTTTGTTATGATTTTTTGGTTTCTTTTATCTCGTTGGATTTTGGGGGTTGTTGTTTTCTTAAGGTTTTTCAAATCTCGTATTTAGGGAGGGGATTTTCGAAACCATCTTTTAAAATGTGATAATCGCGCTGTTTTATAAATATGTTTTTTTCTATTTTATGTCTGTGCTTGATTTTTCGTTCAATATAATTTTTTTGCAGTTTGTGTTTATTTTATGAGTGTGGTTAATGAATAGCTGGTTTGTATAATTATGACATCTACATTGCTGAGAATTCAACAATATATAGATTTTGTTTTTTGTGAAATGCATATTTTGAGGTTGCGTTTTGTTTGTATGTTTATTTTTGTTTGTAGCTTGTGTATTTGTTTTTGAGAAGTAATCTGCAAAAACCTAAGGCGATAAAAGCCGACGCCATGGACATTATTCCATAGCTTTTCATGCCGATTGTTTTCGTAAATATGTGATCTGTTTCCTTTACCAGACGTTTCGCAGTTTTTGCTCCATGGTTAAATTCTTTATTGGCCTATGGCTCAGACGGTTTCAAATATCAGTTCTCTTCTTTTTCTCTTATTTGTCAGCGATGTTTTAGCCTTATTGGGCCGTAGCGATCGGTTGAACTATAAAAATAGCAATAAAAATCATCGCCCTTTTCGTCATCATCATCACCATCATCCTGCCTAGTGTTGTGATCCTTTTCCTCTCTCTCTCTCTCTCTCTCTCTCTCTCTCTCTCTCTCTCTCTCTCTCTCTCTCTCTCTCTCTCTCTCTCTCTCTCCCCTCTCTCTCAGTGTTTCTCTCTGTGTCTGTGTCTCCCTCTGTGTCTGTGTTCTCCGTCTCTGTCTCTGTCTACTCTCACACACACACAACACACACACCACACACAACACAACACACACACACACACAAACACACACACACCAACACACACAACACACACACACACACACACACACACACACACACCACACCCACACTCACACCTATCCACATCTATCCACATCCACCACCCACCACCACCACCACCGCCACCATCCCCCGGAGAGGCAGACGTCTCTGAGAACACAGGCCCCAGACAGAAACCAGACGGGGTAAGGGGATCCTCACTGGGGACACTCCTTTACTGACCACTGCCAGAAAACACTCCCCCGATACCCCCCCCCCCCATCCCTGCCCCCCCCCCCCCCCTCCTTCCCACACCAACCCTTCCCTCTTCATTCCTAAGTGCTGGCACTCCTGGTAACAGATACTATCCCCACCCCCTCACACACACACAGACATACACACACACACACACACACACACACACACACACACACACACACACACACACACAGACATACACACACAACCCCACACACACACACACACACACACAACACACACACACATAGACACACACAGACAGACATACACACACATACACAGACACTCACATTGATACGGACATATAATATTGATATGCTATAATTTTGGTTCAGGTGTGTGTAGTTGGCTAGTTTTCGGAGACTATCATCATTTCAGTCTTCTTTATTGCTGTAATTATTGTCGTCGTCATTATTGTTGATTTTTTCTTTTTCATTTTCTTACTTACTTTTCTTTTGTAGATGGCTTGATGAAAAAAGCAAGTGTTTTGCTTACTCAATGCACCATCTGTAAATAAAAATTTGACTTGACTTTGACTTTGACTCAACACCCATAGATCATGATAAACCCAGTTATTTCTTGCATGTTAAACACTGATGACCTTGCAGTCCTATCTACTACAAAGGCAGGATTGCAAAATAACCTTACTGTGTACTGTGAAAACTGGGGACTAAATATCAACATGGGAAAAACCAAAGTTGTAATATTCACTCACTCAGACCCAAAAGTACCTTTTCTCTTCAAACTAGGTAGTCATATAATCTAAACTATTGATCAGTTTAAATACTTGGATGCAGTATTCCACAAAACAGGAACTTTTCACTTTGCCCAAGAAAACTTAGCTAAACAGGCAAACAAAGCAGTGCATTCACTTAGACGAGTCATCAGAGGACAGAATACTCGTTACGATACAATACTGCAGCTTTTTGATTCATTGATTATGCCTATAGCAACATATGGGGCTGAAATTTGGTTTCCATGGGTTGAAAATAAGATACATAGCTCAGTTAACTCAGACATATCCTCTTTCTTTGGAAACTGTCTTTCTTCTAAATATCCACATGAAAAAACACATATGAGATTTTGTTAATTAATTTTGGGTTTACATTCCAAATCAATCAATCTACCAACGCTTGCAGAATTAGGAAGATGTCCGGTGGGGATCCATGTTGCATATCGAGTGATTGGTCATTAGACTCATATTTTGTATGCACATCATAATACTTATATAAAAAGAGTGTACAATGCTGTGTTGAACCGAGAGGACACTGCTAAAGCTCCTTGGATACTGTTTGTTATAAAATGTCTTCATAACTAAGGGCTTGGACATGTTTGGAACAATCAGTCAACACTTAGTAAAAACAGGCTGAAATTTGCATTTCGCCAACAATTAGAAGAGATATATGTCAAGTTCTGGAAACAACAAAGAACAAAAACAAGTAGACTCAAATTTTAAGATAAAATTAAAAAGACTGATTATCACCTAGAACATTACCTGGTTGCAGATATCAACCCATCCCACAAACAAGCTCTTTGCAAACCCAGAGTAAGTGCGCACGATTTGAACATTGAGCGTGGACGATAGACAGGTACCCCAAGATAAGAAAGATTGTGTAATGTGTGTGGAGTTGTAGATGATGAATTTCATGTTTTGGATGAGTGTATGTTGTTTCAGGGTCTACGAAGTAATCTACTTAAAGAGGTGCAACAGTCCAGCCACTTATTGGTAGGAGCAACCAAACAAATATGTTTTAACAATTTCATTCCCAGTGATTTTGTGCAGCTTGACGATCTTCAAGGACCCTTTGCAAAGTATTTTTTGAATGCATGAATCCTCGGTGACTTTTTCCTGACAAATTTGGTCACTTATGTCTATAAGCTTTGTATGCTTCCATGGCAATAAATGATGTTCTGTTCTGTTCTTTCTGTTCAAACACACACACACACACACACACACACACACACACACACACACACACACACACACACACACACACATGGTAGTAGACACTATCCCCCACACACACATACACACATACAAACGCGCGCGCGCACACACACACACACACACACACTCCTGGTAGCAGACACTATCCCCCACACATACACACATACAAATGCGCGCGCGCGCGCCACACACACACACCACACACACCACACACCACACACACACACCACACCACCACCACACCACCACCACCACCACCACCACCACCACCACCACCACGTCGGCCATCATGACAGGGTCTGTCTCCTTCACGTCAGCTGCTGACACTGGTCTTCCTCACCACGTCAACCTGTCAGTTTTCGGTCACCCTCCGCCTATGACAAACAGGGGGTACTATGTCTTCGTATACATTTGCATAGTCTCTGTCTTCCTTCCTTCCTTCCTTCCTTCCTTCCTTCCTTCCTTCCTTCTTCCTTTTCCTTCCTTCCTTTCTTCTTCCTTCCTTCCTTCCTTTCTTCCTTCCTTCCTTCCACCCTCAGAGAAGTAGAGGACCCTTCCTTTACGGTGTCGTTAAATGGTTTTAGCATCGCCAACTGGATCGGGGCCTTCAACTGCGCAAACCTAGTCGAGATATAACTGGAAATTATTCCTGTACAGCTGAGCACATTGTTTTATAATCAATAAACATTGTGCTTGAGGTGGACGCTATTGGAGATGCTAAGATTAAATAAGATGGCACCCCTGACATATGACATGGCCTCTGTGGTCGGTGATGCTGTAAATATGAAAGGGGGAAAAACCGTAATGCTCCTATTGGGAAAGGGGAAAAGCTTTCGCTTCTAAAAGAAAGACACATATCTAAACGCATGCAGTTTCCAGATAAACAAGATCATCTTCGTCCTTTAGAAACAAGACTACAAGTCAATGTTTATCTATTTCGACCGGGTTAGAATTTTGCCATTCCAATTACAAGAAATACAGCGCCAAACTGTTACACCACAAACGCGTGCTCTAATTACCGCGACAAAGGATTGCGATCACATCCAGCAGACTGTTCTCGTCTGTGTGTTTGTTCATTTCCTTCATTCCAGTTTACTGTCGGTAGCTGGCGGGTTTCGCAATTACTCTGCACAGTTGGAACTACTGAAACCTTTTCCGTCGTTAGTACTGTCGCTGTGCTTGTTGAAACATCCAGAAAATAGGTACAGTAATTCGATGGCTGAACTAAATAAGCGAACGGGAAAGTGACCTTTTTTGATCTGTTTGGGCGGGTTTTTTTATATTTCGGTAATTACGAATGTGAGGAGCAGACAAAGCTGAATTCACATAGAAACTGTACATATCAAAACTGTAAGGTCTGATCTGGTTTGACTTGGGTTTTTTGGTTTGTTTAATTAGGTTTTGTTTGGCTTTGTTTGATGTAGGACTTTGTTTTTGTTTTGTTTTTAAGAACCAAAAGTTTCGCCATTCAGAGGTCATCAACAATATAAATTCATGAACAAACCGCGACAAAGAATTAAGACAAAAAAGTCAAACAAAAGACAACAACAAAAACAAAAAAATATCTACACTCATACAATTTTCGTGATGAATTTTTCATCTGACTCCAGCTTTTTTCTTTCATTCCAAAAATACCAAATCAACCCACTGGGAACTCTTAGCGAAAGTTGACTTCCACGATTCTGCTGGAACGGAATCAGCGAAGTCCTATGCCGGTCCCCACCACGGACTGTGGCAGAAAGTTATTGCTGGGATATTGGACACCGCGGGGCCATGCCTTGCCACACAGGGAGGGATCCACTCTGACCAGTAATTGCCTATCTATAACTGGGGGCAGGAGGGCCCGGAATGCGGCTGGTGGATTGGAAAAGTGTGTTAGTTCTAGACACAGACACTGAGCCAGGCATAAAGAGACAGAACTTGAAATGGGAGAATGGAATACGGGCGAATGAACATATATAAGTGAGGTGAGGGGGGAAGGGGGGGAGAGAGAGAGAGAGAGAGAGAGAGAGAGAGAGAGAGAGAGAGAGAGAGAGAGAGAGAGAGAGAGAGAGAGAGAGAGAGAGAGAGAGAGAGAGCGAGCGTTCACACGTACATGCTCGTGCACACACACACACACACACACACACACACACACACACATTTATATAAATATATACAGATATATATATATATATATAATATATAATATATATATATATATATATATATATATATATCTTCCCCACACCACCACCACCACACACATCGTTTGGGCGAAAACATAACGCTAACAAATGATTCGACCGAAATGAAATAGTTTCTCTCGCTCGCGTTAGTTTCTGCCTAACATAGAGAGAGAATCATTGTGAAAATTGGAGAGTTGGCCGACATCTTGCAGTGTCACCTGTCACCACTGTAACCAATCAGCGCTGAGCACGCCACCAGACTCCTGTCCTGTTGTCTGTCCATACTGTCGTCTGCTGTCTTCGTCAACTCGGCCCAGTGAAGGCTGAGGAAGCAGGATTCACTATTATGCAGTGCTAAAATATTCAGTCCCTTCACATTCAATACACGGCTTCTGATGGAAATTAATTGAGATTGGTGCTTTTTATTGGTTCTTTCCTGTCTGTGGAGTCATTATTGAATTGAATATGAAGCATAATTTTCCATTTTCAGTTTAATTTGCTCTCTTACACAGGATTGTGCGTGCGTGCGTGCGTGCGTGCGTGCGTGCGTGCGTGCGTGCGTGTGTGTGTGTGTGTGCATATGCACGTTCGTGTGCACGCGTATCTGAATGTGTCTTTTTTCTCTCCCTTTTTTGAGAGTGGTCCTCGTTTAAAGAATCCATGAAGAATTTTTTCATCTCAAATCCTACTCTGAGAGACTATCAAATTCCATCTAAGAAAAAAAGTCTGGAAAATAATCTGGAATTATAGACGACCAAGGGTAAGGAGAGAAGGGAAATGGGCTAAGCTTTCCCCGAAACGATAATGCTCTACTACTGACTGTTGCTTCTGAAGTTGGAGGGGGCTGTAACGATAAAAGAAAACATGCTGATGTACTCGAACAACATTAGCTACTAGGTTGTTGTTGCTATGTTGATTATGTTTATCGTGTTATATTTGTTCAATGATTATTGAACGCATAAACCTTATTTAAACCCTCCAAAAAACAACTCCAACAACAACACACACGCGCACACGCGCGTGCCCACGCACAAATACATACACAGTAAGTATGCAAACACAATAAGGACTGGGACATGAGAGTTTTAATATAATAATACTAAACAGACAGACAGACAGATCCCAACATTTTCAATTCATTCCAGCACGTCAACTACCTATTGTCAAACTTTCGCCTACTGCTAAACCTTATCAGTCTATTGGGTGGTGCTGCTCTTGTGGCGAAACA
>CM060334.1:6040623-6050623 GCA_030674155.1 Stramonita haemastoma
ATATGGATCGGAGATGGGGGTTGCACAATCTCTGTAAGCTATCACAGATGTCTGTGGAGGCTGTTTCACCTTCTAGAAATTCTGCGATAGAAAATTCTTCTTCAATTCTCACTCAGTGTGTTCATGCTTTCCTTTCCTTTCCTTTTCTTTTCACTCTTTGCTGTTGTGCTTTGATTCCCCAGTGTTTTCCTTTTTTTTTAACCTATCTTTCTCACGCAAGCTTCGATCCCCATCCCCCTCTCATCCAAAGTCTTAATTGTAGTGTTTTATTCTACAAATGAAGAAGTAAAACACCGTCAACAAAGCGAAGGTCACAGAACATTTTATCTTTAGTATTATTTGTCCACTTCGATTTTTTTCTTCAGCTTTTGTTCAGCCAACGGTTTGAAAGGCGTGGGTGGCACTATAGTCCAATTCTTAAATCTGTTTTAACCGTTGTTTCAAAATTCTGCTGACAGTAAATTCAGGGGAATAGCGAGCACCCTCACAACGATCTTTTTTTTTTGTTTGTACCACTTTATGTCACAGTAGATTTTTCTAGTTTATTTATGTACTGGGTTGTTTTGCAAACTTACGAAGCTTAGTGCTGGAGCAGAAGAACGATAGTCTGGTGGTTTCATTTGGGACAAAGTTTTTTCGGTTTTATTTAACATGGCTTATTCTGAGTTGATATGGAAAAAGTTCTGCTAAGTCTTTGAGTCAATTAAGATCTAAGTACAGCAAAGTAAACAGACTATGCACCATTTTTTCTGATATGTTTTCCAGAAGTGACTAATGATATCATAAACCTGTTGTCTAGTGTCTTTTACTTGCATAAACGTTTAGACACCCTCTGGGAATAGAGAATTCTGAAATGTAAAGGGAGTTTCGTTTGTTCACGGTAAGGTCAGACAAGAATGAATGAAGCCCGGTTTAAACCAAGAAACAATTGACATAGGCCTACTCCACACACACGCGCGCGCGCGCGCGCGCGCGCACACACAACACACACACACCCGCGCGCGCGCACGCACGCACACACACACACACACACACACACACACACACACACACACACACTGATACGAACAAAACTTCCTCAACGCGTTGCCTCAAGAAAGCCTACCAATAAGATCTCCCTCTTCACTGAAGCCTCAAACCCCCAACTCATCGACCGACCAAGTTACGAAACAAAGGAAGATCTACTTTCACCATTAACGATTTGGAGAACTTGGGGCAAAGACAGACAGAGAACTAACCATAGTAAAGACAGAAAGACACCAAACGATCTGGGAAAGAGAAGAGTGTAAACATAAAAACACCGAGTCTGGGTCAAGCTGTAAAGTGGACAACATGTGGAGAAATGCGCGGGGGTGAACAGTCTGAAGATGTTTTCACAACACGAAAGGTCCCTGATAGGGAATCACCTAAACTCCACCTTTTTACTCCTAAGGATTTTTTTTTTTGGGGGGGGGGGGGGGTGGGAAGTGGATGGTGGGGATCTGCGAATAGAAAATTAGTAGGGCACTGTTTAATCAAGAGAACTGGGGGGAGAGAGAGAGAGAGAGAGAGAGAGAGAGAGAGAGAGAGAGAGAGAGAGAGAGAGAGAGAGAGAGAGAGAGAGAGAGGAGGGAGGGAGGGAGGAGAGAGAGGAGGGAGAGAGAGAGAGGGAGGGAGGGAGAGGGAGGGAGGGAGAGACAGACAGACAGACAGACAGAAACAGACAGACAAACAGAGACAGAGAGAGACACAGAGAGAGACACAGAGAGAGAGACAGAGAGAGAGACAGAGAGAGACAGAGAGAGAAACAGACAGAAATAAAAACAGTGACAGAGAGAGAGAGAAACAGAGACAGAGAGAGAGAAACAGAGAGAGAGAGAGAGACAGAGACAGAGAAACAGAGTGAGACAGAGAGAGAAAGAGAGAGAAACAACGACAGAGAGGAGGGGGGTAAGGAGACACACAGACATACACAGACAGAAACAAGGAGACAGACAAACATGGACGGAGATAGAAACAAGAGGCAGGGGGAGGGAATGTTGCAAAGCTACAGACTGACACAAAAACACAGCGACAGAAAATAAGAGGGCAAGTTAAAAGGGGAGATAGAGTAGATCAGAGGAGGGAGGGAGGAACGAACAATGACCTCAGTTTTCTCTCTTAGTTAATCAAACGATGCCAAACTGAGCAATGAAAACGACTCATTTACGTTACACAGCTGGCAGGCCCCAGAAACCCCTCCTGTCAATACTAAAAAGGAGGAAGATGTCTTGGTTTGGGCACGTCACCCGACACAACACACTGCCCAAGACGGTTCTGCAGGGAACCTTGGAAGGGGAAAGACGCAGAGGAAGGCAACCCAAGAACTGGATGGACAACATCAAGGAGTGGACCGGGATGGACAGCACAACGCTGATCCGCAGGGCAGAGGACCGGTCTGGATGGAGGAGAACAACGTCATCAACATCCTCATGTCTCCTCTACGACCATTCGGTCAGGAGAATGAGGTGTGGGTGAGGTGAGGATTTACGTTGCATATCGCCCCGCGAACCACAACAACCACGGGCATTAAAGTATAATACATGACAAGCCACGCATACCTTGGTTTCCATTCAGTCACGATTCACGGTTGAGCTTTTGTAGTGAAAAATTCATTATTGTTACTTTGTTCATTTGTTATTTTGGGGGTTGTTGTATTTGCTGGTGTGGTACATGTATTAGCACAAGGCATTGAGTGGCTGACATCAGGTTTTGTGCTTGATAAAAAAAAAATCATTTATTTTAACATTTCTTCTTTTTTTGAGTTCCTCGGCTAGAGCTTCGATCTTCAACAATGGTGAGATTTTGCGTATGCAGCCATCTTTGCCCACCATGAAGGTAGCCGCATTCCGACTTCAGGGATAATTGGGAAATATTATAATAATCATGATCATCATTTTCGGAAGTAGTAGTAGTGGTAGTAGTAGTAGTGTAGTAGTAGTTAGTAGTAGTAGTAGTGGTAGTAGTAGTAGTAGTAGTAGTAGTAGTAGTAGTAGTAGTAGTAGTAGTAGTAGTAGTAACAGTAGTCGTAGTAGTAGTAATAGTAGTAGTAGCACTGATTGTGCTACTATCCGCATAAATAGTAGTAGTAGTAGTAGTAGTAGTAGTAGTAGTAGTAGTAGTAGTAGTAGTAGTAGTAGTAGTAGTTAGTAGTAGTAGTAGTAGTTAGCACTGATTGTGCTACTATCAGCATAATAGTAGTAGTAGTAGTAGTAGTAGTAGTAGTAGTAGTAGTAGTAGTAGTTAGTAGTATAGTAGTAGTAGTAGTAGTATAATAGCACTGATTGTGCTACTATCAGCATAAATAGTAGTAGTAGTAGTAGTAGTAGTAGTAGTAGTAGTAGTAGTAGTAGTAGTAGTAGTAGTAGCAGTAGCAGTAGTACTTCCGTTTTAAATTTATTACTGTTGTTGTTGTTGTTGCTGTTGTTGCAACTATTACCATTATTATTCCTGTTGCTTTGGTCCTTTTTGTTACTTTTCATATATAGAAACAGGATTACATATATGCAATCTGTACTTACTGCATGCAAAAGAACCCATGACAAGAAAAGGGAGCCGCTTCTGACATAATTCTATGTCTAAAAAAAAAAAGAAAAAAAAAAAAAGAAAGAAAATCTATTCTGTTCGATAAAAGTAAAACGAACAGGCAGGAAATAAGAAACAAGATATCCTGGCTTTGGTGACGCAAATACCCCACGGGGAGCAACAAAAAAATAGTTGACAAGGTGTGACATGGATGTAAGATAGATATAATACAATACACAGCAATACAGCGCAACGGAAAACACAATACAGTAATATATAATACATCACAATGCGAAACAGCACAAAGCGACTCGACACAATACCCGACACCAGCGTTTCTATATCGAGGCCATATGGAGATCAATGGAGCCACAATAGAGTGTGGACAACTCAATCTCTCTCTCTCTCTCTCTCTCTCTCTCTCTCTTCTCTCTCTCTCTCTCTCTCTCTCGGGGTTTGAATATCGCTCACGGGCTGATAAGACGTGTTTTTCAGAGCTCCTCTAAATTTGCAATTAATTTGTTAAAATCTTACTTAATTAATGACATTGAGGTGTAATTTAAAGCTCTATGGAATGTATGTTGGCCTTTGCTTGTGGACTCCGTTAAAAATTTTGTCAAAAAAGCTTTCATAGCATCAAATCGAGTGAAAGAACTCCAAATGCACAACTTTTCTGCTAAACTGGCTGTTAGCACTCTGCTGCTTATGTTACTGATGGCAGGAGTCGAACCCAATCCTGGTCCATCACCTGGTGAGACAGAAGCAAGCAGCAAGTATGGTGATGATGATTGTACATTGCATACAGGTAGCAGCAATTTTCAACTGCAATTCGATCGTGTTTTTAGTGCTATAAACGAATTTTCCCGAACTGTTTCACACATGACAAGTAAGATTTCTGATCTTGAACAAATGCAAAAAGAAATGAAAACTCACTTGGATAAACGTCTGGATGACATGTCAAGCTTTGTGCACAGCAAGTTCACTAAAATAGAGGAGGAACAGAATATTTTACATTTGGACGTTGATGCTGTTGCAAACAGGTGTGATGAACTGGAATCTTACATCTCACGCCTTGAAAGCAGAACTGTGAAGATGGAGAAGGATCATCAGATCACTGACAACTTGCATCGGCAATACAAACTGCTCTTCTTTGGTCTTTCCCATCGGGGTGACTCATGGGAATCTTGTGAAGCCAAAGTGAAAGACTTGATTTACCACGACATGAAGCTGAAGGAACCAGTGGGCATAGAGCAAGCTCGCCCAGTCGGATCAGCCATTCTGGTTCGCTTCCAATCATCAAAACAGCGACAGAAGGTACTGCAACATGCCAGAATACTGAAGGATGTCCGATCCTCTGTGTATGTACGAGAGGATTTCTCTACCACAACACGCCAGAAACGAGCTGGTTTGGTGCCTCTAATGAAGCAAATGCGCCAGGATGGGCTAAGAGCAAGACTGCGTAATGATAAGCTGGTCACAGAACGGGGGACCTACGCATTCGACTTGGAGAAGCAGGAGTACCAGAAGCTGGAGAGCAGACCAACACAGCAGGTGCATCAGAGGAGGGTGTGGCGGACAAGCAGAGACACAGGCGGTCACCGCGTTGACCAACACCAGACGGAGGGTCAGCGACAGCAGAGGCCCAAGGGTCCAGGACAGGCAGCAGCAGCATCCAGATATGAAGGCAGCCACCCTTCAGTCAGCCCACACACTCAGACAAAAACCCATACCAACATTCGCAGCTCTCAAAACCACAGACAACACATACACCAGACAACAAACAATAGACAAACATTCATTCCATCAGTTTCAAGAAACAGTCATCCACTGCACACACACACAGAGCATGCAGGTCGTGGATTTGGTCGTGGCAGAGGACGAGGATCATCAGAACTGTCCTCAAACTACACACCACGCCAAAGAATGGAGGGGATGAATCAAAATGATTCCCCACATACATCAGATAATGAAGAAATGGACCACACAGGTGTTGGGTACAGTGATGTGGATGACCTGAATGATGATGAAAGCACTGACTTCGCCAGAACTGAGTGGAGATGATGGAGAGGCCTGCCCAAGTCAAATGTTCAGGTACCTTTTAAATTGCTGAACCTTAATGTAGCAGGACTGGCTGCCAAACTGGCAAGCAGTGACTTTATTAATTACATTAATTCCTTTGATGTGGTGTGCCTGACGGAAACTTATGTAGACCAAGAATTTGATTTTCAACTATTTAAGGACTTTAATGTGTTTATCTCTCCAGCCAAAAAGCTTAGTAAGCAGGGAAGAAGAAGTGGGGGTGTTCTTGTCCTAGTGAAGAAACTTTTTGCCAGCTATTTTGAAGAGATTTCTGTAAATTATTCAAATGTGATTGTTCTGAAAATGTCTAAGGATGTATTTAATTTAGACAAACCTGTATTGTGTTTTTTTGTTTACATCCCTCCACGTGACTCACCTGTGTACACCTTGACAAATGATGGGGTTGGAATAGAAATCCTTGAAAATTGTGTTGCTGATGTATTGAATGCAGAGTCTGACATGTACATACTCATGACTGGAGACTTTAATGCCCGTACTGGGCAGGGAAATGGTAAGATTGTGACTGACTGTTTAAGCAGCAGCAGTATAGAAGAAACTGTATTTGCGCGTAATTCGCGAGATGGGGGATTTAATGGATTTGGTACTCAGCTGTTATCATTGTGTGATATCTTGGATTGCTCTATACTTAATGGAGTAAAGATGTTTGGTTTTGATGACTGTGAAACTTACATTTCAAATACTGGATCGAGTATTGTCGATTATTTTATTGTATCAAACAATTTGTGTCACAAAGGGTTTTTGGTTTCTCTTGTTGTGGACACTGTATTTGTTGAGTCAGACCATTTACCTGTTATTTTGATGCTGAAGAGTGTTCTCAATATAAATTCTGACAGCAACACAGAGCAAAATGTTGAGTCATATGAGAAGCTTATGTGGGATGAGAAAAAGGTTGGGGTATTCTTAGAGTCATTAACTTCAAACATTAGACAAGGTAAAATTGAAAAGGCACAGGCACTTATTAAGTTTGACATTGACAAGGCATTAGAGGAATTTAATGAATGTCTAAAAACTGCAAGCAAATGTATGATTAAGAGGGTTAAGACTAACAATGCTAAAAAAGAAACTCGCTGGTTTGATAAAGAATGTTTTGACTTGAGAAAGGAAGCAAGGGCGAAAATGCGCAAATTCAAAAAAACACAACTTGCAGCAGATCGTCAAAATGCTGTACAGGCTAGAACTGAATATCGTAAAGTTTTGAGAGCTAAGAAACAAAGTTTTAAATCAGGTACAACACAAAATCTAGCTGACAACATAAAAGACCCAAAACAATTTTGGAAAGAAGTTAATATAACTCTAGGTCTTGGTAAAAAGAAACAGGCACGTAATCAGATTACTCAAGATGAATGGTTTAATCATTTTAGTGAGGTTTTTAATGCTGGTTACAGCTCAGAGGAGGAAACATTTCCAAATGACAACTTCCTTTCTGTTGAGGAGCTCGATAAGCCCATCTCCAAGGAAGAAGTCTTATCATCAATAAAGAAATTAAAAACAGGAAAAGCTTGTGGGTTTGACAATGTTTTTGCAGAAATGTTGAAGTCAGCAGACAAATTAATGTTAGAGTTTATTACTGAATTTTTCAATGAAATATTTCTGTATGGCAAGTATCCAACTATCTGGACCACAGCTATTGTAGTACCAATACATAAAAAGGGATCAGTAGATGTACCTGATAACTATAGAGGAGTTTCACTGCTTAGTGTTATGGGTAAATGTTATACTGCTATTCTAAATAAGAGACTTTACAATTGGCTAGAAGACCATGAAAAAATTCCAGAAAATCAGGCTGGTTTTAGGAGGGGTTACTCGACAACAGACCATATATTTACCTTGTATTCAGCTATTCAGAAAAGCTTATCTAAAAAGAAAGGGAAACTGTATGTTGCATTTGTAGATCTGGCCAAGGCTTTTGATTCCGTTCAACGAAGCATAATGCTAGAGGCTTTGAGCAAAGCTGGCACATCGTCTGTATTTCTAAATTCTATTAAAGCAATTTACAGAGAAGTGATGTCATGTGTCAGAGTAAACAACTGTTATACAAACTTGTTTAAATGTCCCCGGGGCCTGCGCCAAGGCTGTGTTTTAAGTCCCACTCTGTTTTCTGTAGTAATAAATGATTTAGTAACATATCTAGAAGATCAAGGAAAGCATGGAATACAACTTCTACCAGGTCTATCTGAACTATTCATTCTACTTTTTGCAGACGATCTCGTGCTATTGTCTAGCACACCAATTGGACTACAAAACCAGATTGACTGTATGCTTAAAGTATGTACTGATCTGGGTTTAAAAATTAACAAAGATAAAACAAAAGTTATGGCTTTTAGAAAAGGGGGATTTCTAGGTAGGAATGAGAAGTGGTTTGTGAACGGTGTTCCTCTTGAAGTGGTGAACAAATATGTGTATCTAGGCTTTACCTTTACAACCACCATGAGTTCGAATGAAAGTGCTAAAGAGCTTGCGAAAAAGGGCAAAAGAGCATTACTTAATATTATCAAAATATATAACCAGTATAATAGTATGTCCAGGAAAACGTTTTTTAAAATATTTGACACTAAAATTCAACCAATTCTTCTCTATGCATCTGAAGTTTGGGGCATTTTGTCTGAAAATCATTTAGTTGAGTCAGTACATTTATTTGCGTGCAAAAGATTTTTGAATGTTTCCAGCCGAACCCCGAATAAAATGGTATATGGTGACCTCGGGAGGCATCCTCTACAAATCAACTGCCGTATGCGTGCAGTAAAATATTGGCTTCGTCTACTTAAAATGGATAATACACGATTACCAAAACAAGCCTATCAAATGATGTTAAACTTAGATGAGTCTGGAAAAATAAACTGGGTTTCTAAACTTAAACATATGCTACAAAGTTTGGGATTTGGGTATGTCTGGATAAACCAAGGAGTTGATAATGAGGGGCATTTCTTGCTATCATTTAAGCAAAAACTCCTGGACGTGTACATGCAAGAATGGATGACATGTGTTTGTAACAGTAACAGGTTTAATATTTACTCATGTTTCAAGTCTTCCCTTATCCCAGAAACTTATCTAGACTGTGTGCAACAAAAGTGCTTCAGAGACATTCTTATTCGAGTGCGTTTTGGTATCAGTGACCTCCGGATTCATAAAAATCGTTATGTGAATGTAGAAGGAACAAACAATGAATGTCCATTTTGTCAAGCACCAGAAGAAAATGAACTGCATATGTGTTTTCAGTGTGTTACATACTCTGCTTTGAGACCGGACATGCTAAAGAAGATTCCCATTCATTTTCAGAAAGCAAAATATGAGAGCCTTATGGCCACCCAGAACATTTCACTAATCAGACAGCTAGCATGGTTTCTGTACAAAGCTTTCACACTAAGAGACAGTAAACTTGGTCTCCTGTCTAACTAGAATGTGACAACTCTTGATGTGAATCATTAATGTTTTGTGTTTGTTTTGCTTTTTCACCTTCCACCATTTTCATATTTTCATTCTTTCTTGTTAATAATTATATGCATTCGTGTGTTTGTAGGCATTGATGTACCCCATGAAAATGGGCAGAGGCCTAAATTCATTAAAAAATTGTCATTGTCATTGTCATTGTCTCTCTCTCTCTCTCTCTCTCTCTCTCTGGGGGACGGATAACCTAGTGGTCAGAACATTGCGCTGGCAATTTGAAGACCCGGGTTCGAATCTGGTCGAGGAGATTTTTCTCCTGGAGTTAACATCAGTGCTGACTCCACTCTCCCCACAAGTCCTTCGGATGAGACTTTAAACCGAGGCCCCGTGTGCGAACGCACGCAGAACATCTTGCGCACACGTTAAATCCTGTTCCGCTTTTCGTAAGAGTAGGCCATCGTGTACCGGTGGGAACAGATGACACTTACAAAACTGCATACACACGGGGACTGGATGTAAAAAAGCACAAGAGTGCTTATCCCATTATCCTCGATATAAAAGAATAAATCCAATCAATCAATCTCTCTCTCTGCGTGTGTGCGTACGTCTGTGCATAGGTGTGTTCGCGCGTGCATGCATGTGTATGCATGTGTTTGGGTGTGCCAATGTATGTTCTTATCACCAACTCTTTGAACACTGTGAACAAGGAAGCTTAGTCACAGGTGACTTGAATTACATCACCCCCCCCCCCACACACACACCACACACACACACACACACACACACACACCACATACACACACAACATACACACACACACACACACAACACACACACACATACACACACAAACACACACACACACACACACAACACACACACACACACATACACACACACACCACACACAACACACACACACAACACACACACCACACACACACACACACACACACACACACACACAATACAC
>CM060334.1:6060623-6085623 GCA_030674155.1 Stramonita haemastoma
AGAAAAAAAATTCAACAAGTTAGCAAAGCAGCAGGGTCAATTCAAAAGTACTACTACCCCCACCAGCATCACTTTTTACTCCACACTTACACGCAATCACTGGCTCACACTTCTCGTTCTAGATCTATACCCCCTCCTCCCTGTATTGCAGTACCAAAGATGAATGGTCGCCTGCCGTGTCAGCGTGGAAGTGGCGCAGTGTGGCTTTGATGTGCAGGCTGTCAACACCACACGTACGTAACCCTACCGCAACAGCAGCAGCTGAGAGGAGAGAGGAGAGCGTGCGTGCGTGACACGGAGACCGCTGGCAACGGTTGTATCGGCAGACAGACAGACAGACGACAGAGGAACAGGGCTGCTTGGCTCGTGTACACGACACTACCACTACCACCACCATAACACCACGAGTGTTGGTGCCAGTGCAAACCCGAAGCTGCCTGATCTACTGCTAGCGACTTTTAAGTTTTCCTCGGTGTTTGCTGGGGTTAGTTAGATATTAGTGTAGGTGGTGTGGTGTGTGTGGGGTGTGTGTGTTGTGTGTGTGGTGTGTGTGGTGTGTGCGCGCGCGCGCGACGTGCGTGCGTGTGTCATTGCTTAAAGTGTGTGCGTGTCTGTGTGGTTTTTTTTCTCCTTTTATTCTTTTATTTCGAGGATAATGGGATCAGCACTCGTGTGCTTTTTTACATCAGTCCCCGTGTGTATGCAGTTTTGTCAAGTTTGTCATCGTTCCCACCGGCACACACTAGCCTACTCTTCCGAAAAGCAGAACGGTTTTTAACGTGTGCCGAGTTGTTTTACGTGCATTCGAACACAGGACCTCAGTTTATAGTCTCATCCGAAGCACTTTTGGGGAGAGTGGAGTCAGCACTGATGTTAACTCCAAAGGAAAAATCCTCTTGAATGAGACTGGAACCCTGGGTAAGCAGATCACGAGCGCATCACTCTGACCACCAAAGAGAGAGAGGGGGGAGAGAGAGAAGGGGGGGGGGGGGGGAATTAATGTTGTATGAAGTAGTTAACTCAAGGAAATGGTAAGGTTTTTTTTCGTCTCTCGGATAGAACTTCGAGGTTCACAAGTGGTGAGATTTTGTGTATGTGACCGTTTTTTTCCCCACCATGAAGATCGCTGCATTCCGACTTCGGGAATTGTTAGAAATAAGATCGTAGTTTACAAAGTGGATGACGGGGGAGGGTGAATCAGTATTTTAAAAAAAAGAAATAAACAAAAAAAAAAACTGTAACACAACACACACACACACACACCACATATATATATATATATAAAAGCACACAGATAGAATTCCTCTGAGGTGATATCGTTAGACAAAGTTGAGGCCACGGTATAAAATCGTGATAGGTTTTGGTGTGTGGTGTTGTTGTTTTTCAAGAGGGGTAGTGGAAGAGGGTGAAGCAGTAGTTTTTTTTTGCTTGTTTGTTTTTGAGGAACTTGTCTCGAATGATAACACCGTTAATCAATACTCAGCGATGGAGTGGATTTAGAAATTACGTTGCAGTGAAATGCAGAAGATTTTTTGGTTTATTAAAAATCAATCAATTCATGTACAAACCAGCCAAGGTCGGAGGCCAGAATCAAAGACAGAAGCTAAACTGAATGGCGGCAGAGAGACATCGATTCTTCGTCTTCTTCTCCGACTGTTTCTCCCCTGGCCCCACCTTCACCGCTTGCACAAAGGCGGCAAGTCCAGATGATATGTATAGATGGGCTTGGACCCCTTCTGCATGCACGGAGCTTCTGTATTAGCATCTGTGCACTGACAGTCACTTTGTCATCTGCTATGAAGTCGGGGAGTGGGTGGGAGTGGAGGAGGGGGGGCGGGGCGGGGAACGGCCAGACTTGCGGGGAGTTGTAGTTATGAATATTGCACCGTATGCAAAAGTCGTGGCGTTTTGTGAGGTTTATGTGTTGTTTTTTCCTTCTTGTTGTTGTTGGATACATAAAAAAGGGGAAAATAAAACTGACGCTTGTAAAGAGATGGCTACTTATGTATGAATTTACGACAATAACAACAAGAAATAAAAAGAAGAAAATAAGACGAGATGTGTCCATTCATACAGTCATTACAGTTCAAGTCGTGCATTAAAGGCAGCCTCGACATAAGGAGAAAGCATGCACTTGCGCTCGCCAGCCTGCGCACACACACACACACACACACACACACGCGCGCGCGCGCACACACACATACACACATGCACACACACATACACACACACACGCACACACACACACATACACGCACACACACACACACACACACACACACACACACACACACACACACACACACACACACACACACAGAGGAAAAATTTCGCTGCTTGACTGCTTCGTTTAATTGTCTACTGGCAAGAAGAGAAGAGTACCTGACGCTGATGGTGTTTCTTCAAGTACAAGAAAAACTGTCTAGACTTCGGGTACCATGTAGGAGGTAGGGGGAGGGAGGGGGAGGAGTCGGTTAACACAGGGCGTTTCGGAAATGCAGACGTGAACTAAAAGATAAAGGTTTCTATAAACAGATTTTCCCTGAAGACCAAAGGAAAGAAATCAGCGCAAAAACAACAAGCCTTGCTGATGAGACGAGCCATTGTGATTGAAGGTTGTTCGTTATCAAGACTGACAAAGATTATAATGCCGTCTGCTGTCTTCGTTATTGCCCCCCCCCCCCCCCCCCCTTCCTTCCCCTCCTGTTGTGACATCTGCTGTTCGTTTGTCGTTATGGACTGACATATCTTGTTGTTACTGTACTGGTGGGGGTGGATTGCTGTTTGTAGTGCACTGTCATTGTTGTTGCAGTTACTACTACTGTTGACGGGAGTGGGGGGGGGGGGGGGTGTCATTATTATTGATGTTCATGTCTGGTTCTGTTGCTTTTTCTCCGTTTTGGCTGATGTCTGCTGTTGTTGTTGTTGTTGTTGATGATGTTGTTGACGTTAATGATGATGATAAGGATGACGATGATAATGACTGTATTTGTGAGTATTATTTCTAAATTGTAATTGACAAACCCAAGAACACTGGTAGCTTAAAAAAATGAATGTAAATCGTTCAAAAATATTTCAAACAAACTGAAATGATACCTATCACAAATATAAGGAGGATAGTGCTTAAGCTAAAAAGACATGAAACTTGCATCCAAATTAACAAGCAGTCTGTCAGACAAAGATGAGCAATCAACAGGCAATCTCCCTTCTCCCTAAATGAACAAATCGACAGATAGTCTCCCTTCTCCCTAAATGAACAAATCGACAGATAGTCTCCCTTCTCCCTAGATGAACAAATCAACAGATAGTCTCCCTTCTCCCTAGATGAACAAATCAACAGATAGTCTCCCTTCTCCCTAGATGAACAAATCGACAGATAGTCTCCCTTCTGCCTAGATGAACAAATCGACAGATAGTCTCCCTTCTGCCTAGATGAACAAATCGACAGATAGTCTCCCTTCTCCCTAGATGAACAAATCGACAGATAGTCTCCCTTCTGCCTAGATGAACAAATCGACAGATAGTCTCCCTTCTCCCTAGATGAACAAAATCGACAGATAGTCTCCCTTCTGCCTAGATGAACAAATCGACAGATAGTCTCCCTTCTCCCTAGATGAACAAATCGACAGATAGTCTCCCTTCTCCCTAAACTCCAGGACGAGTCCTTAGCGCACTGCACTGGGTTGCTGTTGTTTTTTTGCAGGACCTGTCTCTTGGACTAGCCGAACCTGGCGGAGCAAACTCTGTCTAGGATCAGGATGCATGCTGGGTATGTTTATGTTTCCGAACACACCGAGCGTTGGCAGGAATGATAGGATCTTCATCCAGGACAGTTGACCTTCTGAATGCGTGTATACACGTAGGGAATGAAGGACCTGGCAGCACTGCAGATTAAGCTGACCTGTGATAAAAGGTAAAGGAAAAGGTGTCCCATAGCCTGTGTGGTCGTAGGGGAGCGAGGCATCAGAGACCTCAGCTTCTCTAGGGGCCAGCATATTGAGGGCGGTGCCCATCTCCTCTCCCTCGCTACTTTACCTTCCCTGACCCTAAAGAGGGCAGGTACCCATTTGCAGCTGGATGAACTGGGGGAACTGTCCTGAAGCCAAGGTGCGAACAGTCACCCATCCAACTGGTAACCACGCTCGACGCTGCTTAAACTTGACTGGGGGGAAAGCGAGCGCTCCGACCACTGAGCTATCCCGTCCCCATAATGTGAGGCGGCTAAAAATCCCTTTTCCTAAATCATTAGAGGCAGCTGAAGATGTTTGAACCTGAGACTTGATGGACCTGGGCTCTTCTGCACTCAGCTATGACATTTGTGAAAATAGTTATGTCGATATTTTTTTTGTTAAAAGACAACTTAACATGAAGAAAATGGATCTAGAACAAACTGACGTATAAGCCCAAAGCAAAATGTGTCACAAGGTCAGTTTATCACTCTCACTCCCTACACCTAATGACCGTTATTCCAGAACACTCTCTGCCATCTCAACATTGCTACATTTGCAAATGAATCTGTAATGAACTCATTTCAACAAGAACCACCGCACGGAGACACAACCCCGGAGAAAGGTAGTTCAGTATCATCAGGTAAAATGAGGTGCAATTAGAAACATTTTGATGTGAAATGGAACGTAGTCTCTTGGGTCAGTGAGGCGCTTTAGAAGTAAGAGGTGGCTAAACTGCTTGAAAGTCTGTTTCTCCGTAACCACCTTTTCTGTGATTTAAAAAAAAAACAGAAGTCGTTAGGGAAATACATGTATTGGAGCTTTATACGCGCGCGCGTACGCACGCACACACACACGCACGTGCACACACACACACACATACACACACAGATCACAGAGACAGACAGACAGAGACAGAGATAGAGAGAGAGACAGACAGACAGAGACAGAGACAGAGAGAGAGCACTCCACTGGCATAGCATTCCTCTTGGCAAGGAGCACATGACAAACCTCCATTTCGCGGGATTACATGGTACTGAAAGAAAATCCCCCCCCCCCCCCCCCCCCCCAACAAATAAAATCAAAACAGACAAACGGGGAAAAACACAACAGCAAAACCTAGAGGGAAAATCTTAGTTAAAATATCTGAAGCACAACTATGAAATAAGTCATTCGGCTAGACCTTACCAAACGAACACTGACGACTCATAAACATGCAAGCATACTTCGGCATTGTTACCAATAGGCATGTTCTATTTCCTATTCACGCCTTATAGAAAGGTGTCGGGGTTTTATCAACAAAAATAGTGCGACCACCTGACATCAGAAGTAACAACTACCGACCATTTTCTGCTCAGTTAAAATGTGAAAACATGAGTTAGATAACAGGACATGATATTTCACCATCTTGGAAACCCGCTGTCAGCGGACTTCTGTTTTCTGTCTTGTACTACACAAAGCAAGGGCGACAAACGGTTGCCCAAGATCGTAGGTGCGTTTCATCTTCGGACAGAAGTAAAGAGTTATATCCCTTCTCCATCACTATTTCTTCATCAGCGGCATGAAGACATTTCTGACGAAATGTAAGTGAGAGAGACAGACAGACAGACAGACTGACAGGCAGATAGACACACAGACAGACAGAGAGAAACTCACACACACGCAAACACAGACAGGGAGACAGACAGACAGACAGAGAAGGTGAGACGGATAATGACATATACAGGCACTTCAAGCCAGGCTCAGAATATCAGCAGCACTTAATCCGTTCAAAATGGATCCAATACAGGATATCCTTCACAGCATGAAGATCTGAAAACAGCAATCTGTCTGGATTTCACAACATGCTATATGACAATCCAATCCAATCTTGTTGTTTATAGCTCCGCCGACCACAGAGGCCATATCGGGGCTGTCACCTTGTATAAACATGACAAGCTGGCATTAAAGCTAATAAAGATTAACAGGGATATTAGCACAGATAACTTATTAAGGCTGTCACCCCGTAAAAATGCAGAACATAATTATAATCATGACATGATGACATCAAACATGATCAAGATTGACGGGAACATTTATAGGCTACTTGTTATCAACGCGATAACGTCACAGGATAGGAAGTAGCTAGTACTGTTTGTTGTGCCTTCTCCAGTGTGGTTCAAGTGGTGTGGCTGATTGATTAGGGATTGACACTGACCTCTGTCCCCTTCTTCCCTCAGATTGACACTATGTCTGCCCCTTCTCCCGCCCCCCTCTCTCCCTGTTATATAAAGGGTTTGCTGTAGAGTGTGCGTCCTTGTATGTCCGTTCCATCATTTTGTCATTTTTTGGTTGGAGACAGAGAGACACAGAGAGCTAGAGACAGAGAGAGACACACACAGAGACAGAGAGAGAGACAGACAAAGACAGACAGACAGACAGAAATAGATGGAACAGAGACAAAAAATTCACAGCGACAAACAAAAACAACATTTTTTTAAATTAAAAAATAATTTAATATATAATAATAATAATAATAATAATAATAATAATAATAATATTTTTTTAAAATAATAAAACAATACATGGAATTTATATAGCACTAGATCTATATCATGCACAAAAACAAAAACAAACCAAAGCGCTTGCATTCGACCTATAAAAACGCAAACAACCAATAACAATTGATAGTTTTAACAAATTCGAATGTACACACACACACTCACGCGCACACACCCCCATGAATTGAAAAACTTAACTGAAAAAAAAGCTTCCAGACACATAAAGCCAGAGAGAGAGAGGAGAGAGAGAGAGAGAGGAGAGAAGAGAGAGAGAGAGAGAGAGAGAGAGAGAGAGAGAGAGAGAGAGAGAGAGAGAGAGAGAGAGAGAGAGAGAGGTGGGGGAGAGACATCAGCTTAGAGAAGTAACACGTTTTTCACTTGCAATCCATCCAATTGGATTAGACAAAAGTCACTACGTGATAGAGAAAGGGTTAGAGAGATAACAACAGTCTGGAATCAGTCCATCAGTTAATTTATCAGTCAATAACTCAATCATCAGTCAGTCAGTCAGTCAACCAATCTCTCTCTCTCTCTCTCTCTCTCTCTCTCTCTCTCTCTCTCTCTCTCACTCTCATCTCTCTCTCTCTCTCTCTCTCTCTCTCTCTCAGTCTCTTCTCTCTTCTCTCTCTCTCTCTCATTGTTTAGTATCTTTTCAACTTGATGTATCCTGAAAAGGGCGGGGACTGGATGTAAAAAGCACACGATGCTTATCTATTTCCTCGAATAAATACTTTGCCTTGCCTTGCCTTGCCTTGCTTGCCTTCTCTCTCTCTCTCTCTCTCTCTCTCTCTCTCTCTCTCTCTCTCTCTCTCTCTCTCTCTCTCTCTCTCTCTCTCTCTCTCTCTCTCTCTTTGTCCCTCAGTGTGTGTGTGTGTGTGTGTGTGTGTGTGTGCCTCATGTGTGTGTTGTGTGTGTGTGTGTGTGTGTGTGTGTGTGTGTGTGTGTGTGTGTGCCTCAGTGTGTGTGTGTGTGTGCCTCAGTGTGTGTGTTGTGTGTGTGTGTGTGTGTGTGTGTGTGTGTGTGGTGTGTGTGTGTGTGTGTGTGCGCCTCAGTGTGTGTGTGCTCAGTGTGTGTGTGTGTGCCTCAGTGTGTGTGTGTGTGCCTCAGTGTGTGTGTGTGTGTGTGTGTGTGTGTGTGTGTGTGTGTGTGTGGTGTGTGTGTGTGTGTGTGTGTGTGTGTGTGTGTGACCAGAGGAGAAGTGGCAGTATGCTTCAGTCAGTGGTGACATGACAGTGCAGAAGATAACGGCTGACAGGCATTGTTCATTCTCTTTGAAAATACTCTGATTGACTGCTATCGATCCACGCTCGCCTTTCTGTTTGTTTGGGTTTTTTTATATCTCACTGTCAGCTGTATCTCTTTATCTGTATGTCTGTCTCTTTGTCTGTCTGTCTGTCTCTTTATCTGTCTTTCTGACTGGCTGGCTGGTTAACTACGCTGGTTTGTGTCTCCTTTGTTGGTTTTGTTGAGTGGTTGTAACATGCATGCATGCGCCAGTGCGCACAAGCATGTACACCTTGCGCGCGCGCGCGCGCGCAGCACACACAACACACACACACACACACACATGAGAGAGAGAGAATGAATAAATGAATGAATGAATAAATAATCTTTATTTTTCAAAGGTTACAGAGTAATATTCATAGCTTTTTTCATCCGGCCTTGCCCTGATTAGGGATAAAGGTAATGGTAAAGGTGTCCCATTACATAGGCTGTCGTAGGGGAGCGAGGGTCAGAGACCTCAGCTTCTCTAGGGGCCAGCATATTGAGGGTGGCGCCCATCTCCTCTCCCTCGCTGCTTTACCTTCCCTGACCCTAAAGAGGGCAGGTGCCCATTTACAGCTGGTGACTGGGGGGGACTGTACTGAAGCCAAGGCACTCAAACGGTCACCCATCCAACTGGTAACCACGCTCGACGCTGTTTAACTTGACTGGGGGGGGGGGGGGGGGGGGGGGGAAGCGAGCGCTCTGACCACTGAGCTATCCAGCCCCAAATCAATCAAAAGAAAACATACTCCCACGAAACAACTTCTAGCCTGGACTCATATCGTCACAGCGCAGCGCTATTCCATGTTCTCTGGGAGATGCTCTTTCTGAACAAGGCCTTGCATTAAAAGTGATCCTCCGTCTCCTAGGACTTAAAGACAGACCCTGGCAGGTGGGTGATGTATCGACACAGGTGTGTGTGGTCAGCAGGCTGATCAATGCAGAAACTGACCTTATGCGTCATCTAGGGGATTTAGATTATTCGTGTCATATCACTGGATAGCTGATATTGTTGGTGTAGGGCTTTAAAAATATTTTCTAGTTGTTTAAGGGGTTTGGTTGATTGATTGAATTATTGAACTCAACCAGCTGTCTTCTTCGCTATATTTTTTTTCAGTGAGTTTCTTCTGAGTGTGGTGTGTGTGTGTGTGGGGGGTGAGGTAGTATGGGTGGTGGTGTGTGTGTGTGTGTGTGATGTGTGTGTGTTGTGTGTGTGTGTGTGTGTGTGTGTGTGTGTGTGTGTGTGTGTGTTGTGTGTGTGTGTGTGTGTGTGTAAGTTTGTGTGTGTGTGTGTGTGTGTGTGTGTGTGTGTGTGTGTGTGTGAGTGCGTGTGTATGTGTGTTGAAGTTGTGAGCGTATATGTAGGTACACCGTGCTTCCATGTGTGTGTGTGTGTGTGTGTGTGTGTGTGTGTGTGTGTGTGTGTGTGTGTGTGTGTGTGTGTGTGAGTGTGTGTGAGTGTGTGTGTGTGATGTGTGTGTGTGATGTTGTGTGTGTGTATGTGTGTGTGTTGTGTGTGTGTGTGTGTGGTGTGTGTGTGTGTGTGTGGTGTGTGTGTGTGTGTGTGTGTGTGTGTGGTGTAGGCGGGGTGCTAAGGCGTGGTAAAAGAGCAGACAGATCGAACACTGACATCATTTCTCCATTGTGCTATTGATCTTCCTTTTCTTTTGGGGCCTTTTTTCTGGCCTTTTCCCAACCATGCCTGCTTCTTTCTTTGTTCTGCGTGCGTAAGTGGCACGCGCGCGCGCGCGCGGTCGGGCTGTGTGTGTGTGTGTGTGTTGTGTGTGTGTGAGGGGGGGGGGGGGGGTTGTAACAGAGAGAAAGTGTATGTAAGTGTATGGGAGAACAAGAGCAAATGTGTGTTGTGTGTTGTGCGAGCGTGCACGCGCGCACGAGCGTGTGTTTTTATGTGTGTGTGTGTGTGTGTGTGTGTGTGTGTGTGTGTGTGTGTGTGTGTGTGTGTGTGTGTGTGTGTGTGTGTGTGTTAGAATATTCATGAAAACTTGTTTTTAATCTTCTTCACAACAAACAAGCTTAACCCATACCATAATTACAGGTTAAAAATCTAGCAATTTTCGTTTCATCTATGCTTTTTACCACCTGAACCTCACACAATCAGACCGGATCCTCACATTGTACAGCCAAAAAGCCCACAATCAGAGCCCATCCTGGCTTTTCACCGGTTAAAAATCTCACATCAAATACCATCCTAGCGTTTTTACCAACAAAAACATCCCACGGTCATATTTTGATCTTTCATTTTTTACCAGCTAAAAAACAATCCACTGTCTTATCTTATGCTTGATTTTCACCAGCTAAAACAATCCCACAATCAGAGATCGTATTCTTGATTTCCACCAGCGAAAACAAGCTCACGTGTCTTATCTGATTCTTGATTATCCACCAGCTAAAACAATCCACTGTCTTATCTTATTCTTGATTTCCACCACTAAAACAATCTCACTGTCTTATCTGATTCTTGATTTCCACCAGCTAAAGCAATCCCACAATCAGATTTTATCCTTGTTTCTTTTTTCACCAGTTAAAAATATTCCACCCTGGTTTTGTTTCCCCCCTGAAAACTCCGGCAATCAGATTCCGTCAATGCTGGTGTCACAATCCACTGCCTGCCTGTATCCAGCAACAAGGTTCCCTAGCTGACAGCAGCCACAGTGTATGAAAAATGGATCACACTCTTGTCAAGCTTTCGCGCTCTACTTCGAATCCTTTTTTTTGTTTTTGTTTTATCCCTCAGCCGTTTAGTGCTCGCGCTGTGTGCTCACGTTGTGTGTGTGTGTGTGTGTGTGTTGTGTGTGTGTGTGTGTGTGTGTGTGTGGTGTGTGTGTGTGTGTGTGTGTGTGTTTTGTGGTGTGTGTGTGTGTGTGCGTGTGATGTGTGGTGGGGATGTGTGTTGTGTGGTGTGTGTGTGTGTGTTGTGATTATTCCATGTCCACTTCCATTCAAGCATACAAGCGTGCGTATGCCCGCATGCGAGTAACACCCCCACTTTCTTTCTTTCTAAATGTACTTCTAGATGTTATGCTGAGGTCCATGCATGAGCGTACACATTCACACGCAGACAACAATGCAGATAATACACACACTTCTCAAATAATTATGTCTGTTTTTTTAACTGTAAGGAAACCTTCTTGGCTATCACTGTTTACCCAATAATTGACACACAACTACAATACTCTGTGTTGGTTGTTTTCTTTTTTCAATAACCAACTTTATCATAATATTCATCTCTTATCAATTTCTTCTCTAATAATTTTGTCTCCTTTTTTCTTCTTATAAAAACTTGATATATCACAATAATTATTCTTGTTGCTTTGTATCACTTTCCTCCTTCAAGAATGAATTAAAGAAACTCAGACCTTAATAAATTTATTATTGTGCCATCATCGAAGCAAGTTTTGCCATAATGTTAATCTTCTCTCTCTCTCTCTCTCCTCTCTCTCTCTCTCTCTCTCTCTCTCTCTCTCTCTCTCTCTCTCTCTCTCTCTCTCTCTCTCTCACACACTTACAGTGAAAGTAATCTACTAAATCATTCCACTAACTAAGAGGAAACTAAGTTTCCATTGTGAACCATGTCTTTTTCCTCTATCTTGGCAAATCATAAACCTCAACTTAGCCTCCAATCATACCAAATGACTTCTCTCGCTGCCATTTCTCCTCCTCCTTTAATGACTCTAGATTAGCCCCATAAGACAACTGGTTAATGCTAGCTACAGTGTCCCTCCTCCTATTGCCTGCGTGATTTCGGCCATTGGAAGACCACCTGGGAAGCTAGCTAAACACGAGCCACATTCTGTGTTGTTTAACCCACAATAAACCCATCACAAACTGTTCTGCTGGAGATAGGAAAATGAATTATTTACACACACTCCATCATTTGTCTCCCTCCAGCAGGCAAAAATAATTGAAACATTTCCTTCTAAGATTGATTGTCTTTTTTCTTCTTCTTCTGTTTCTTTTCTTCTTCTTCTTTATTTTCTCCTCCTCCTCTTCTTTATTTTCTCCGTCTTCTTCTTCTAATTCTGTATCTTCTTCTGTATCTTCTTCTTTTAATCTTCCTTTTCCTCTTCTTCTTCTTCTCTGTCCTTTAGGCCGATCACTGTCTGCAGGTTTTTATTTAAATAAAAAGATCATTCAGCACAAGTAATAACAAGGAGAATAGTATTACATACGTGCGTGCGTGCGCGCAACGCACGAAACACACACACACACACACACACACACACACACACACACACACACACACACACACACACACACACACACACACACACACACACACCACACACACACACACACACACACACACACACACACACACACCACACCATGCGACAGCACTGCAAACCCCGTACATTGCAAGTCTTATTTGTCCTGGGGATTTATGTCCGGATAAGAAACTGTAAGCACTAACACTCAACGATCATCATTCAGACTTTTCACAGTGGCCAAAACTGCGCGCTACGTATGCTCATATTGTCCATACCATCGGCCATAACTAACGGAACTCTCTAACGAAAATGGATGGGTTTTTAACCTGTGTACAACAATTTTGTAGGCCTAAATTCGCAAGCAAAGGAAACAGTTTCAATTTTATTCCAAAAAGTTCTGGGGAGAGGAATCGGCAGTCTATGTTAGTTAGCTCCATGGAAAAAATCCCACATCCCCTGGCACACACTGGCAAACAGAGACTCCAACTCTCGTCCACAGTTTTCTACAAATCACGAGTCTAGTGGTTTTTTTTTTTTATCAATGACAAGTCTTCTCCCTGTGCCTCCACCCCCATCCCGTTCTGTCTTGTACTTCATACTAAACTTCTCATGCTAACAAGGCACTTTTACTGATCGCTTCAAATCAGGAAGACGGGTACAGATGCCTATGGTTTACAACAATGGGATAAAACCCTGTCCTATCATGGTTGTGCTGAAGCGAGAGGAATGCATTATTTACGCACACTCCATCATGTGGCTTGCAGAAAGCAGGAAGGGTGATGGGGGAATTTTCCTCCTGATTGATCGACAATATGACCAGTGTCTTCTTCAGATGGATTGGCTGTCTGTCCGCTACGTGCAGAATAGCATCTTGCATTAACAGAGAAAAAAAAACTAAACAAGAAAAAAATGCGATTACAGAAAATGAAATAAGTAGGATCTTCCTCCATCATTACACCCACATCTATTCCAAGTTTTCATTCAGTCTCCTCCATCTCCACCTTGCGTATCGTGTGTGGTGTGTGTGTGTGTGTGTGTGTGTGTGTGTGTGTGTGTGTGTGTGTGTGTGTGTGTGTGTGTGTGTGGTGTGTGTTGTTGTTGTTGTTGTTCTTCAATTTAACGTCTGTTCACACTCAGTGATATTAGACGAGGAAAGTGGAAAGTAAGGAAGTTGAAGAAGGGAGTGGATGGAGTGGGAGAAGAAAAGACTGAAGAGTTAACATGTGGGTGGATGTTTTTGTACATGAAAAGGTAATAATACTTTATACATATATATAAATTTTAAAAAAATAATAATAATAAAAATAAAAATTAAAAAAAAAACAACCAACTTAGACATGAGAAAAGTTTAAATTTAACAAAGTGTGAACATTAAACATCAATAATATAACTACAACAAATGTGTGTGTGTGTGTGTGTGTGTGTGTGTGTGTGTGTGTGTGTGTGTGTGTGTGTGTGTGTGTGTGTGTGTGTGTTGCTGGGGGGGGGGGGGAGGAGGGGGGTGTATGTGTGCATGTTTGCTTGATTTGAATGCAAGGGCTTCAATTTGTTTGCTTTACAAAATTTAGCGCTATATAATTTCATATATAATTATCACTATTATTATTATTATTATTATCATTATTATTATCATCATCATTGTTAGAGCGCAACAAAGAAAGAGGCTGCTTTTTTATTTCTTTTTTCTTATTGAATTTTTGTTTTCTCTCTCTCTCTCTCTTCTCTCTCTCTCTCTCTCTCTCTCTCTCTCTCTCTCTCTCTCTCTCTCTCTCTCTCTCTCTCTCTCTCTCCATTTAACACCCCCCCCCCCCCCCCTTGTGGCTAACTCTCAAAAAGTACCGATCTGTTTGTGATCATAGATAGACAGACATTTGGACATTGAAGGATGGCACACTACCACAGATAAAGCAGCACACGCCTTACTTTTGTTCTGAAGAAGACACCGTCAGGAGAAACTGGGAGACAATCTGAGGAAGAAGAAAACTACTTTTGAACCGGTGACGCAAAAATGTTGACATTAACAGTTTTCAGTTTGAAAATTAAAACAACTAAGGCCAAATTTTGCTTTTCGTAATGTCTACGGGAAGCAGAAAGGCAACTCAACTGACAACTTGGCCATTTTTTTTTCCGAACGTTTTCTGGGTTTTTCCTCGGCAAGAGCTCCGATATTTACCAAAGTAAAATTTGCACATGCGACCGTTTTTACCCACCATTAATGAAGCCACATTCTGTCTTCGGGGATAACTACTTTCTTATCAAAGAGTCAGATATTGTGTCGGTAATCCGGGGGTCTCAGGCCAAGCACTATTTTTTTTTTTTTTTTTTTTTTTTTGGGGGGACACTTTTTTCTAAACTTGCATATCTGATCTCAAACTGGCTCCCCTTCAACGTAGCTGTCATTTCCCTGCTTTCCACAGCTAGCTATGGCAATGGTATGAAGGCATTCTATCCAGAAACAAGGCACCCACCAGCAGCCAGTCGACCTGCTCTAAACGCCTAGCTTTGGTTTTTCTTTACCAAGAACTTGGACGCTAAACTGACCGATCTTCTGCACAAGACAAGCTGGCTGTAGGCATGCCTCCAGGTGTGGGGTTATCTCTGGCTGTGGCCATGGGATCAAAGGGAGGGCTTCATTTCCAATTTCAACTCCAGGTAGGGCTGGTGTAAAAACGTAAAGCAAACAAACGAAAAACAAAAACAAGAAAATAAAAGCAGTCGGCTTTGGCTTACTAGCCAAATCTTCAATATCAGTGTGTAGAGCTGGTAAGAATGGTGGATGAACCATGCTACACCTCTCTCTCTCCCTCTCTCTCACTGTCTCTCCCCTCTGTGTGTGTATGTGTGTGTGTGTGTGTGTAATCTTCTCTCTCTCTCATGTTTCCTGTATTAGGCAGTGATTTCACCATTCCCAGGGCAACAACAGCGTCAAGCAAAGACATGATTAACTAACTCAACGATAATCAGTATCTCGGCCGTCTATTTCTGTCCGTTTTGTGATTATCCTGATTACCGGGCCTAATCACGCGTACACATTGGACTGCTGCTGTAGCACATGCGTGCTGGCGCTCTTTCTGATGATGCGCAGGACAGGGCAGGGTGGTGGGGTGTGTATACCGGTCTGTCTGTAATGACCCCATGGAGAGGGGATCCATCACTGCTGTAGTGAACGGCCTTGCACTAGTTCTTGTCTGTCACCCGTTCCATGCAAACAGTCATAGGAGGCTGTATTCTGATACGAGCAATGTGCTTCTTTTTTCTTTTTTTTTAGCATAGCCCCCCCTCCTACACACCCTGGGGTTTTTTGTCCCTCTCAATGAATGAAATGTGTGTGTGTGTGTGTGTGTGTGTGTGTGTGTGTGTGTGTGTGTGTGTGACTGAGTGAGTGAGTGTGTGTGTGTGTGTGTGTGTGTGTGTGTGTGTGTGTGTGTGTGTGTGTGTGTGTGTGTGTGTGTGTGTGTGACAGGGGGAAGGAAAGAGAGAGAGAGAGAGAGAGAGAGAGAGGAGAGAGAGGAGAGAGAGAGAGAGAGAGAGAGACAGAGAGAGAGAGAGAGAGAGAGAGAGAGAGAGAGAGAGAGAGAGAGAGAGGAGAGAGAGAGAGAGAGAAAGAGAGACAGACAGACAGCAGACAGACAGACAGACAGACAGAGACAGAGAGAAACATCCCTATACATGTTCGTGTGTGTTGCGTAATTAGGCTCATCCACTACCTCCACCTCATCCTCCTCATTCTATATCTTGCATTTCCTTAAGACCTGCTCAAAATGCTTGACAAATCTACACAAAAAGACTTTAATTTTCATTCCCCCTCTTCCTCCCTCTTCCCCCTTCCCTATTATTTCCCACGGCATGAACAACCTCTGTGACGTACATTGGTCCCTGGAGGCTAAACACCTTTCAGATACAGAACTTACAATTACATCAGTAAAAAAGAAATCACACCGGTTAAAAATGACAATCAGATACCCATGAGAGAGAGAGAGAGAGAGAGAGAGAGAGAGAGAGAGAGAGAGAGAGAGAGAGAGAGAGAGAGAGAGAGATTACAAAAAGAATCAATAATATAACGTTGCATGAAACATAACAGAAATCTTTCCGTTCCTAAATCAAGAAACCTTGATGGAAGTGATTCAGACCCACATTAATTTGACTGGAACTTTTAGAAATCTCATTCAGTCTGGCTCTGTGACTGAGCCATTATTGCACTATTGACGTCGGTAAAAAAAAATCATTTTTTTATGTTTTGTTCTTTTCTATGGAGGTTAAAAGGCTTAGTGTGCGGAGTCCTGAATGTGCTAGGTCAGAACAGGCACCTCTAAAGTGACGCAGAAGCAGTGAAGGACCTTTCCGGTGCCTGAACACTGCTAAGCTTTCTGTGAACTCCTGACGTCATTGATGACACAACATGACAAGCTAAGACGTGACGTCGTTGTGGGGGAGGAGATGGGAAAGAGCAGCGAGGGAGGGAACAGCAGGAGAGGTACCTTACAGAACACCAGGCACTGAAAACCAGAGTACAGCCAAACTGCAATTGCCCCTCAGTCTGGAAGCAGCCATAACATGGCGCCATCAAAACCTACCAGCCCCACCCACGCTGTCAAGTGAAGCGAAGACCTTACCACCAATCCTGGCTGCTAGTTCAGAGGCTAGGAGCCAACACTAATGTCTGCTTCAACAATTGACTTGAAAAGCGATGGTGTTTACAGTCGAAAACGAAACTTTCTTTCACTGTGCAAGTACACGCTATCAAAATGTCCTCTTTCTTGGTAGCAGGTGGGGGGGAGGGGGGGGGGGTTGCAGAGGAGGGGGGGTAGATAGGAGGGGAGAACAAAATATGGAGAGAGAGAGAGAGAGAGAGAGGAGAGAGAGAGAGAGAGAGAGAGAGAGAGAGGAGAGAGAGAGAGAGAGAGAGAGAGAATTGATTCTTTTATATCGAGGATAATGGGATAAGCACTAATGTGCTTTTTTACATCCAGTCCCCGTGTGTATGCAATTTTGTGAATGTCATCTGTTCGCAACTGCACACGATGGCCTACTCTTACGAAAAGCGGAACAGGATTTAACGTGTGCGCAAGATGTTCAGAGAGAGAGAGAGAGAGAGAGAGAGAGAGAGAGAGAGAGAGAGAGAGAGAGAGAGAGAGAGAGAGAGAGAGAGAGAGAGAACATGAACATGAACATGAACATGAACAAGATTTATTCTTCAGGCCACCAGCCCCAAGAATGGGGGTAACAAAGCATAGCAAAGCAAAGCAAATAATGCAAAAATAAAATGAAACCTCATGACATATATGGCAACTGCTAAAACATATCAAGTGTGAACATGTGTCCTTTTAGATTAAACTGACCTCTTTTAAATGATGTTATTTGTTTGTCAAGTCTCCAAGTTTTCAACAAAATCCTGCCTTATTTTTAAGGCATTGAAAAGATATAAACTTAGCCTACGAATGGTAAATACAGAGCCATATTTCAACACATTTACGTATGGTTGATCGATTGGGACCAAGTACTTATACCTTAGATTTTCATACAGAATACAATTTCTTATAAAATGTTCTTCATCTTCCACTACCTTACACAACTTACACATGTAGTCAGTATCCTTCTTAAAAGTTCTCCTGAAAGATGATCCATTAATTGGTAGCAAGCCGAGACGAAGCTTAACTAAACAATCCCTAAAACATTTTATATCCATGTATTCGAAATAAAGTTCACATCCAAAGTCAGCTTTAAACATTCTATATGTCTGATATATGTCTTTAGCCACTATGGACCCATTCCACTCTTGTAAATATACATCTATCATTCTTTGCTTAAACAACGATATAAAAGTATGTTCACAACCAACTCCTTGCTCCAACCAGGCATACCCAAAACCAAGAGTAAACAAGGTATGTTTAAGTAAAGTTACCCAGCATGTTTTGCCATATTCGTCCAAGTTAACAAGCATTAGATAAGCTTGCTTGGGAAGTCTATCTATGTCCATTTTTAAAAGCTTAAACCAGTATCGAATGCACCTGACTGCACTGTTTACATATAATGGATAACGTCCTATTTCTCCATAAACGAATTTATTTGGTACCCTAAGTGGAACGTTTAGAAAACGTTTACATGCCATGGTATGTATCTTTTCAATATTGCTCAGTCTATGAAGACCCCACATCTCAGACCCATACAAGAGAATTGGCAGTACCTGCGCATCAAAAATTCGAAAAAAACAATCCTTTGAAATGTCATTTAGTTTTGATATATGTTTCACGCATTCAACACATGCATGCCTTCCTTTCATGGCAAGAGCATCTACACCTCTGTTCAGGCTCATTCTCGTGGTAAAAACAAATCCTAGATAACTGTATTTATTAACCACTTCTAATACACTGCCACCTAACTTCCATTTTTCCTTCTTACCCAAAAATCCACCTTTGCGAAAAACCATAACTTTTGTCTTGTCGATGTTAACATTCAAAAACATTTTTGTACATGCATTGTATAGACTGTTAATTTGGTTTTGTAAACCATCCGCAGTATATGATAACAGAACTATATCATCAGCAAACAAAAGAAGATACAATTCAAGAAAACTGGGCAACAACTGTATACCATGAAGACCGTTAGTATCAACTGCTGAAGCTACTTCATTTATATACAATGAAAACAATATCGGACTCAACACACATCCCTGTCTTAGACCGATTGGACAATCAAAAAATTCAGTTAGTCTGCTCTCGTTACGCACACAAGACACCACCGATTCATACATGGCAATAACAGCATTTAGATATTTCCCCTGAATTCCATTTTGATTCATAATATTGAACAAAGGCTGACGTTGAACAGAGTCAAAGGCTTTCCTCAGATCGACAAAGCATGCATAAAGTTTTCCTCTTTTCTTTGCTAAACACTTCTCGACCACTGCTTGGAGTGTAAAAATATGATCTGCTGTGGAATAGCCACTTCTGAATCCAGCTTGTGACTCTGTCAGTTTTTCATGATCTTCAGTCCACTGCACAAGTCTTTTGTTTAGAACCGACGTATAACATTTACTAGTCAAGCTCAATAAAGAAACTCCCCTGTAATTATCAGTTAAACTGTCATCTCCCTTTTTCAGAATTGGTACAATAATGGCTTTTGCCCATTGATTTGGGTACACACTATTATCAAACAAGATATTGAACAATTTGGTTAAAAAGCGCACAGCCAGATTGTCTGCTAGCTTTAACATTTCTGCCAAGATGTTATCAACACCACAAGCCTTGCCTCTTTTTAAGTGTTGTAAGGCATCAACAACTTCCTTTTCAGAGATAGGCTGATTAAGCTGACAGCTTAAGTCATTGCCTTCTGCTTGTACAAGGCCAGTAGCTGGACTCATACTGGTGTTTATTGTGTTTTCGTTAAACAATTGCTGAAAATGATTGAACCACTGATCATCAGTTATATCTTTACAGATTTTTGTTTTTCGCCTTCCTGAAACTTGCTTAAGTTCTTTCCAAAAGTGCTTGCTATTTTTACCAAGAGAAGCCAAGTACTTGGCTTTTTCTCGCTTATGTCTAGTTTTTTTGCATTTAATCAACTTTTTATAGTCTGTTCGTGCCTTTACGTACAAAAATCGATCATTATCTCCCTTTGACCGACGGAACTTTGACAGACATTGTCGTGCTTTATGTTTAGCATCTTTACATTCTGCGTCAAACCAACGGGCATCTTGCTGTTTATTCCCAATGCAGACACGCCTTCTCATACATTCACTGGCCTGTAATAATGCATTTGTGAAAGTTTCCAATGCCCCATCAATATTATGGTCTAGCAATGAAAAAGCATGCATACACATCTTGCATTTCATCTGAACAAAGATTTGACAGAAAACTACCCTCCTTTGTATCATCCCAGACTAATTTGTTGACCCATTTCTTAATGCTTTTGTTTGCAGTACACAAATCATTTTTACTTTTACGTAGTGTCAGCATAACAGGAAAATGTGAGAGAGAGAGAGGAGAGAGAGAGAGAGAGAGAGAGAGAGAGAGAGAGAGAGAGAGAGAGAGAGAGAGAGAGAGAGAGAGAGAGAGAGAGAATGCCTGAAACAGAAAACAAGATGAACTCCTAACCTCTATAAGCAAAAGCGGGAGACCAACAAGACCAACAACAAGACCCAGACCCAGACCAGCACGAAGAGCACAGGGCACAACTGCCAACACATGGCAGCGTTCACATGCTTTTCCTATGGCCGGCCAACAGGCACACAGGCAGGGAGGGAGGGAGGCAAGGAGGCAGACGATCGATGGGTGACAGTGTTCGTTAGTCGTCATCAAGGGTGTGCAGCCCCGTCACAGGCCTCTGTGAGGAATAATTGGACAGGTGCAAACAGGGAGGGAGGCAGGGAGGGAGGGAGGGAGGGCTCCAAAGATAGCCAGGCTACAGTGCTGGCTAGGTGTCATTAGGTCTGATGCCAATCACAGCCAGCACTCAGCAAGGAGGAAGAAAACACGAAAACAACAACTTCAACATAGAACTGGGTGCCTGCTCTCTCTCTCTCTCTCCTCTCTCTCTTGCTCTGTCTGTCTGTCTCTCTCTCTCTCTCTCTTGCTCTGTCTGTCTGTCTGTCTGTCTGTCTCTCTCTGTCTGTCTGTCTCTCTCTCTCTTGCTCTGTCTGTCTGTCTCTCTCTCTCTCTTGCTCTGTCTGTCTCTCTCTCTTGTTTTGCATTCATAGTTAACAACTTAACTACATGTTGGTGTTAATGTTGTTTTTTATGCAGCCGATGACTAAGGCTGATCAGAAATGTCACCAAAAAAGGCTCTAAGGTGTGATGCAAGACCTGGTCAAAAGGCTAAACGCCAATCTCCATACAATCACAAGACAGGTCATCAAGGGAAATAATTAGCCCCACGTAATTATTGTGTCCCTTAGTTAACAACCAGTTTCTGCCGAACTGTCATAAATCAGTCTGAAAAATGAGGAAAAACAACTGTGTGAATGATATCAATATTCCTCAGCACAAATCTTTGGAGAACTATCACAGTCATTTAAATACCCCAAACCCCTAACCTTGTCAATGGTATCAATTTGTTACACACCTGTCACTGCACAACTAACTGTCACAATATAATCTTTGAAATTAAATAACAACAATCCTTGTGAAAACTATCAAACTTGTTATTTCATCAATTTCCGCCAATCTAGAAAAAACAATTGTTGGGATATCATGATACGATCAAGTCAATTCATTAAGGGGGATAGAAAATGACGTGTGTTGAAAGTGACAGACCTGCAAACAGGTCCCAAAATAATCACCATAACAATCGTAAAAGGTGCATTCACAGAGATCAAAGAAACATTCTCGCCTAAAAAGCTCAAAAGAGTAAATGACTAACACTGCGCAAACGATACTTTATGCTCTTCCTTCTTTTCTTGTACATTTTGCCAGCCAAAAAGTCTGGACAAAACACAAGCACATGTTAACGTCACGAATTCCGGGTAAAAAATATCTACAGAAAAAGAGCTTGCCTAAGATAAAAAGAGCTTGCTAAAAAATAAGAAGAAAGAAAAGGTGACGAACAATGATGGTAGAACATGGACAGTTAGAAACCTGGGGGAAAACAGCAAAGATCAGAAAGGAAGCGAGGAATTCAGAACACACACACACACATATATATATATATATATATATATATAATATAGAGAGAGAGAGAGAGAGAGAGAGAGAGAGAGAGAGAGAGAGAGAGAGAGAGAGAGAGAGAGAGAGAGAGAGAGAGAGAGATTTTATGTATTTATTTATTTATTCTTTTATATCGAGGATAACAGAATAAGCAACATGTGCTTTTTTTCATCCGGTCCCCGTGTGTATGCAGTTTTTGTAAATATTGTCATCTGTTCCCACCGGCACACGATGGCCTACTCTTACGAAAAGCGGAACAGGATTTAACGTGTGCGCAAGATGTTCTGCGTGCGTTCGCACACGGGGCCTCGGTTTAAAGTCTCATCCGAAGGATGAGAGAGAGAGAGAGAGAGAGAGAGAGAGAGAGAGAGAGAGAGGAGAGAGAGAGAGAGAGAGAGAGAGAGAGAGAGAGAGAGAGAGAGAGAGAGAGAGAGAGAGAGAGAGAGAAGATATATTTATGGTAACACCTACACAGACTGCTACAGGTGGGTTTGTTTTTTTACATCTATATTCAGTTATTGAACATGAATATAAACTATTTTTGGAAGATTACTAATTTCATGGATTAAAAAAAACTCTCTCTCTCTCTCTCCACACACACACACACACACACACACACACACACACACACACACACACACACACACACACACACACACACACAGATAGACAGACACAGACACAGACACAGACACAGACACAGACACAGACACACACACACACACATGGATTCTGTACACAAACCAGTCAGTTAAACAGCTAGTACATTCGTCATCAGAGCAGGGACGGAACTAACTCTGAGGGTAAAGCTGTGTACACACTGTATAATGAGACAGGTACAAACAGACTATTGCTGTTTGGGGGAATAATCAGTCATCGAGAGAGAGAGAGAGAGAGAGAGAGAGAGAGAGAGAGAGAGAGAGAGAGAGAGAGAGGAGAGAGAGAGAGACAGACAGACAGACAGACAAGGGGAGAGACAGAGAGAGAGAGAGAGAGAGAGAGAGAGAGAGGGAGAGAAGAGAGAGAGAGAGAGAGAGAGAGAGAGAGAGAGAGAGAGAGAGAGAGAGAGAGAGAGAGAGAGAGAAGAGAGAGAGAGAGAGAGAGAGAGAGAGAGAGAGAGAGAGAGAGAGAGAGAAGAGAGAGAGAGAGAGAACGACAAGAGGGGAAGAGAGGAAGGAGTATGGTTGGATCAGATGCATTCCTCAAGCCCAGACTATGATGTATCGACTGTACGGGAGAAGAATCACATGTCAAACAGCACCAAGATGGCCATCAATGTCCAATGAACTCATCAGAAAAAACACGCCTCCTTTAATTCCAGGCACTTTCATCCACTGCTGTTTTTTCCAGCGTCATTATTGGATCTGAAGTAGGAAGATTTCTTTCATCAGGGATGAGAGAAGGTGTCAAATAACGGCCAGTTCTTTCAGCCTGTATGCTTGTACCTGGAATAATACCATGGGTCGCAATTTGGGGTTTACATACACATGAAATTGACAGCTCACATGAAATCTCTCTCTCTCTCTCTCTCTCTCTCTCTCTCTCTCTCTCTCTCTCTCTTATATATATATATATATATGTATTGTGTTGATTTGTCTCCCATCCTTTGATCGTAAAGACCCAGGAAGAAAAAGAACTGCAGATTCATTAGATGTGTTATTCATTGAAGCTGCTGTTTTGTCAACATTTTTAGATACTTTTGCTGATATCTTTGGAGGGCCACGGGATTGCAATATTGTTGTCTAAACACAAGGACCCCATAAATTACAAGTGCGGCCTTATAAAGGACGAAATCTAGTGCAGCGCGTCACAACAGTCCTTTGTTATTTTGATCGGTGCTCATCTTTGCACTGTATTCATTTCTAGACTGTCAAATCATTGGAGTCTTTTTTTACAACTATTTTACTTTTACTCTAGATAAGTTTGTATCAAGAACATGACGACCCGGGTTCGATTCCCGTTCAGGGGGATAGTTTCTCTTAGAGTTAACATCAGTGCTGACTCCACTCTCCTCAAAAGTCCTCTGGATGAGACTATAAACCGAGGCCCGTGTGTGAACGCACGCAGAATTAGAACGTCTTGTGCACACGTTAAAACCTGTTCCACTTTTCGGAAGAGTAGGCCATTGTAAAAAAGCACATGAGTGCTTATTCCATCATCCTCGGAGAAAAATAATAAATAAATGAATAATATGATCTTATTCAAGTAGAACACAAATAACAAAACCCAGTTCTTATCATTGAGATCCCATATAAATCTAGATACATACTCGTTATAAATGTGCAGACATATAAATTGAGGGTCATATAATTTGATGTTGTCTGCAATGGTGTGAGAAGTGGGGTTTGTGATGGTGTGTGTGTTTTTTGGTGTGTGTGTGTGTGTGTGTGTGTGTGTGTGTGTGTGTGTGTGTGGTGTTGTGTGTGTGTGTGTGTGTGTGGTGTGTGTGTGTGTGTGTGTGTGTGTGTGTGTGTGTGTGTGTGTGGTTGTGTGGTGTGTGTGTGTGTGTGTGTGTTGTGTGATCTGTGTGTGTGTGTGTGGTTTGTGATGGTGTGTGTGTGTGTGTGTGTGTGTGTGTGTGTGTGTGTGTGTGTGTGTGTGGTGTGTGTATGTGTGTGTGCGTGCGTGCGTGCGTGTGTTTACAAGCACACTAACAAAAACCACGTGCATATCATGCATTCTACAATTACAAAAAGACTTTCCACAATATATTTTTTCATACTTTTTTTAACAATCAAGAAACATACATTGATAAAATCACGACTTCAATCATGTCATGCACCATTTCCAAAATAATAATCATAATATCCCATTCAGAACAGGGAGAACATTGTCATGTCGTCATGGAATTGTCAATAACATCATCTTTTTAAAAATAAATACTCTGTATAGCATAACCCATTACAATAACATTTCTTTCACCTTCGCAAGAAAATGGCAGGTGTAAATAACGTTGCTGTTGCGCGTACGAGTGAAAGTTTAGTTATATCATTTCAAAGCTGTTTACTGTAGAACTAAAGCTACTTTCGGGAGTCATTAACAAACATCATTATTCAGTACATCAGTCATTTTCTTTCATCTTTAGATAGTAAATGATATGGAAGGTGTTTTTTTTTTTTTAAAAAGGTCATTGCATATAAGAACCAAAATTTAAACGTGTATTTTTACAATAATTGTTTACACCAAACCCAATACTGTTTTAAGGCACCACTAAAATCAAAGCTATCTTTTCAGCAACACTAAAAACTAAAGCTTTTTTTTTTTACTCATTAAAATCTTAGCTTATTTTTCATATCTCTAAAACCACAGCTGCTTTTTTCGCATCACTAAAAATCTAAGCTATTTCTTTGTGTCACTAAAAATCAAAGCTATTTTTC
>CM060334.1:6100623-6110623 GCA_030674155.1 Stramonita haemastoma
TCATACACACAGTAAAACAACAAAAGACAGTAAAACATAAACAGAGACAGTAACAAAAAATTGACAATACCAACAACAACGGAGAAACCACCTGACCTGCAAAGTAAAAGTTATCATCACTAAACGAATTCATCACAAACAAGGACAAAAGTATATGTATTTACAGATGAAACCAACATAGTTTGGTTTGATGGCATTTTAGTCCCGGCAGAGTTATCCAATTTAGGAACTGTACGATCATCACGGGATAGCTCAGTGGTCAGAGCACTCGCTTCCCCAAAACCAAGGTTAAGCAGCATCGACCATGGTTACCAAGTGGATGGTTGACCGTTTGCGCGCATTGGCTTCAGTACAGTCCCCTAGTTAACCCAGCTGTAAATAGGCACCTGCCCTCTTTAGGGTCAGGGAAGGTAAAGTAGCAAAGGAGAGGAGATGGGCACAACCCCTCAAGACTCTGGCCCCTAGAGAAGCTGAGGTCTTTGATGCCTCGCTCTCTTACAAACCACATAGGTTAAAGAACGCCTTTACCTTTTTACCAACCATCACCACAACTGCTCTGGGGGGGGGGGGGGGGGGGGGGGGGGGGGGGGAGGAGGAGAGGGGAAACAAGAAGAAAGAAAGAAAAACCCAACCATGAAAAAGAAAAACCCTAACAAGAAAACTCCTAACAAGAAGGACAGAAACAAACCCTAACAGCTGGGTGACTCACGGAGTAGATGCTGCTGTCCCTGACGACGACATCGCCGGTGTACTGGACGATAGCCCTGAGGTGGGGGAGGTGGGGGCGGACCTTGAGCACCTTCTGCAGCTGCTGGTTGTTCTCCACTACTAGTATGTTGGCCTGGCAACTCTCCGCCACGTACTGAACAGCCTCCGCCGAGTTCGTGGTGTAGATGCCCGTGGCCAGCCCTCTGTTAGGAGGAGTTAGTGTTTTAGTTTCCTCGGCTTGTTTTTAGTGACTGGTGTTGTTGTTGTTTTTTGGGGGGGTTCAAGTTTTCTAAATTTATGGGTGTATTTTTGATACGGTTTTATATTTTTTATGATTTTTTTTTTCATTTTTTAACGGAAATTGTTTTTTTTTCAAAATATCAATACAAAGAACACAAGACCAATAACTATGTGAAAGAAGAAATCAAAAAGCGTGTGGGCCCCCAAGAGCCTTTGCTCTCCACCATAAAGAGGAGAAAGCTGATGTGGTTTGGTCACACCACAAGACACAACACCCTAGCAAAAACCATCCTGCAAGGAACAGTCGAGGGCAAGAGAAGAAGAGGCCGCCAAAAGAAATCATGGGTTGACAACATCAAAGACTGGACCGCCCAACCCCTGCAACACCTCCTACTAGCCACACAGGATCGTGAAGCATGGAAAAAGATCTCTGTTGCGTCTTCTCTCATGTCCCCCCTACGTCCTTTGGGACATGGGACTGAGTGAGTGAGTGAGTGAACTGAATATCCTTTTTCCATTTTTTTAAGTGAATATCCTTTTTCCAGTTTTTTTTAAAGTGAATATGCTTTTTCCAGTTTTTTTAAGTGAATATGCTTTTTTTCAGTTTCCTAAATGAATAGGGTTTTTTCCCTCCTTTTCCGATGTTTTAAAGAAGTCAGTATTTTTTTCTCAAATTCTATCGGGTTTTATTTTACTTGAATATGTACTTTTTCAATATTTCATTAATATCATATCCGCTTTCTTTTTAAGAAATAGCTTTTTATTTCTTTTTTTTTTTCCTAACGAATGGACACAGTTTCTTTTTTTGGTTCTAGCTGTTTAATTAAACTGATGTGTTTTTAGTCCATTTTTAGTCTTCTAGATAAACGTGTTTTTTCCCATTTCTTTTTTTAGTTTTCTAAAATAGATGTGTGTGTCTTTTCCTATTTTTCAGTTTTCCTTCAAAATCTACCACCACGTGTGAAACATTTCCTGTACACCACTATGACTTCAAATATATTTTTGAAGGAACCCCTTTTGGGTGGGTGGAGGGGGGGGGTGTTATAAAACATAACATGAGAATAAGCAGGTGTGAAGTGTGGAAGAACTCACAAAAACACTAACACATTACAGACTACTCATTCCACGGTGCATTCCCTTTATCAATCAGTACTCCTGATCAGTAAAAACGTACGAAAAACACGCGATTTTGCGAAACAAGCATATAACACAGTGGAACCCAAGATTCCACTTTGCAAAGATACACTTAGTACTCAATCACACACAGAACTGTTACAACCCCTCACATCTATACCACAAGAAAGAATGATAACAATCCACGGTAAAAAATTAAAAAAAACTGCACAGTCGCCGGTTTTGGAAATATATCTAATCAGCATTTCTTAAAAATGCTTTATTTTAGAAGCCACTATCATTTTCATGGGCAAATCTTTTTGTTTGAATCTAAACAATCTGTGGAGGTCAATGATGTCTGGATTTTTATGATAATATTTTGGGATGAGTTTCTTTCTTTATCTGAACACACAGAAACTGCCTTTGAACGAATACTGAAACACTTATCTGCATCTGACCACAGGTATCAAGGTATTTCATTCATACTTGTTATTCTATCTTCAAAGCTATCGACCCACCAAGCGCTTGACCTAATAAAGAGCCTAATGCACAAGAAGAAAACAACAGACATTGACACTGATGTTGTTGATGATTATAAAGTTGTTATCTTGTGTTAGCCCAATGAGCCTAGAGTTAATGTACTGCTGACGACCTACCTCACAAATAATATGCATACAATGCCATACGTATCATACGGGGTTTTTTTGCTTTGTTTTGTTGTTGGTTTGATTTTTCTTTTTCGGGGGGAGGGGGGGGTATGTATCATACGGTTACCACCATGCTCAACCATCACAACAGATAATACATTTTCTTCATTATTACATACAAACAGATTCGAAAAGACAAATACACGTGCTCAAACACACACACACACACACACACACACACACACACACACACACACACACACACACACACACACACACACACAGTAAACAAAGTGAAAAGGAAATTGAAAAAAGTGAGAGCTGGTAATAAAAAAAAAAAGATGCAGAAGAAAGAGCAAGAAGAAAAAACAGAGCGACAGAAAGACACAGTCAATGTATCGCCTAATATAACAACTTGTGAAGAGACGTAATGAAATGAATTTGAACACAAGTATAGTCAGAAGAGTGGACAGTTAGTTACCCGCAAAGATGCACCCCAAGTCAGCCAGAAACCACTCTGGGGAGTTGAAGCCGATGATGCCCACTCCCTTGTGAGGCTCCAGGCCCAGCTGAAACAAGCAGTCAGGGAGACAAGGACACTCTTCTGGTGCTGTCTGTGTCTTTGCTGTAAGGGATGATGTGTGTGTGTGTGTGTGTGTGTGTGTGTGTGTGTGTGTGTGTGTGTGTGTGTGTGTGTGTGTGTGTGGTGGGGTTGCGTGCGTGCGTGTGTGCTGCGTGCGTGATCATGATGTGTGCTGATGTTGCATTATGTCCAATTTTATTTAGTGGTATATTGAGTAAGCAATAACACTCATGTCTTTTTCCATCCATCCCCTATGTAAGCAAAAATTCAAAATTCCCCCCCCAAAATGCCACTTTAGAAAAGCGAACAAACTTAACGAATGAGCAGCAAAACATGCAGTGGTCCACACAGGTTAAACCCATCCAAGGAATATGTGTTGTGTGTGTGAGAGTGCGTGCGTGTGTGGTGCGTGTGTGTGCGTGCGTGCGTGGGGTGCGTGCGTGCGTGCGTGCGTGCGTGCGTGCGTGCGTGTGTGTGTGTGGTGTGTGTGGTGCGTGCGTGTGCGTGCGTGTGTGTATGTTTCGGGGAGGGGGGTGGGGCAAAGGAAAGAGCGGGTGGGAGTTTAGTGACAGCTATACACTCCACAACAAATCCTAAATCATGGGAGATGTATCTTGTTTACACAGCCCTCTGGCCATGGTCTTCAACTCCAAAGAGACACAATAAATTTCCATTCACGACAGGTATTGCACTTAGGCTGTGGGAGGTTGGGTGGGGGGGGGGGGTTGTGAGGACGGTACCTTGATAAAAGCCTTGGCAGCTCTTCTGATGTCAGCCAGGTACTGAGAGTAAGTCCACTTTACCCACTGCCCCTCTCGCTTTCACCGCTGAAACAGCAACAACATCAGATTATTAGCTAAATAAATAGATCGTAGAGTTTTTTTGAAAAATTGCAATACTTTGTCATACAGTGTTGAATGTCTATATCTGAAACCATGAAAATCGGGAGCAGTTTTTTTTTTTCTGTCTCAATGTCTGATTATGTGTGCTACTGCATGTTTGAAAACAACACACAACAACAACAGACAACACACACACACACACACACACACACACAACACCCACACCCACCCACACCACACACACATACACAAACACCACAAATACACACACACCTCCCCCCTAACCCTCCCCACCCCCATAAACAACAATAACACATGAGACGACAAGACAGAGAAAGCAACTGACGGGTGGAAGTACCCAGGCTTAAGATGTTACCCATTCCAATACTGTGTAGGTAACTGTTACCCCATACTTGTTCGTTGATCTGTCACAAGTCTTGTTAACCTTCCATTCTGTGCAGAAAAATCTTTGAATTAGAAAAAAAACGTGTAGATAATCAAATGTACAATTATAATCACAAAAAGAAGCAAAGCAAAAAAAACAGCACAACACATACATCGCAAAAATCAAAGAAGGGAAAATTACTTTCTCAGCGATATTGAAAAAAAACAAAATGGTCACATCAACAACAAAAACGCTGGACAGTAAAAAACCATTTTCACTTATCCCCATCCTCTCTCCCTTCACTTCCTGAGCTGAGGAGGGTTGGGTAACTACATAAGTCTTCAGGCTGTGTAACAATACCTGGCAGAGCCAACCCCACAGCCAGAGGTAGTATATCCACACCATCCTCTAACACCTATTAGCCATCCTTCTCCGGGTCATGTCCTCACCATTACCAACACCTCAAGTCATAAAACTCCACTCATACCCATAGCAGATCCTTAGGGAAATCTACTTTGTCACCGTAACGCAGACTGCAAGTCATAAAAAAACTGAACTACAGACCCATAATGATGCCGTTGGGAACTCTACTTTGTCACCATAAGATGACCTCAAGTCATGAGAATCGACTACCTACCCATAGCAGATCCTCTGAGAAGTTTACTTGTCACCATTACAAAGACTTACAACCATGAAAACTACATTACCTACCCATAGCAATGCCGTTGAGAAGCCAATTTCATCACTATAACGCAGACCTTACGTCATGAAACCTTGCACTTAATACATACAGTGGATAGGTGGTCTAGGTGGTAACACGCCTGTCTAGAAAGCCAAAAGTCCTGGTCGAAATGTGCGCTGGTTCCAATCCCGTTTGGGCCCAAAACTTTCTCCAATCCATTAGACCATGAGTGGTTGTCTGGGTGCTAGTCTTTCGGATGAGACGATAAACCGAGGTCCCGTGTGTTACACATCATTATTTAGCGCACGTAACAGAACCCACGGCAACAAGAGGGTTGTCCCTGACAAAATTCTGTAGTAAAAAAAAGCCACTCTGATACGGAAACAAATACAGTTGCAGACAGAAAAAAAAAAAAAAATAATGGGTAGGCGCTGCACTTGTTCCAACGCGCTCTCCCTGGAGGGACCAGCCTGAGTTTCACGCAGAGAAAGCTGCTGTGACATAAATAAATAAATAAATAAATAAATACAGAAATAAATGCATACATACACACACACATACATACACACACACACACACACACACACACACACACACACAACACACACACACACACACACACATACATACATACATAAATGAATGAATAACTAAATACCCATAGCGATGCCGTTGGGCAGCCTGTTCACTGTGTTGTGCAGCAGGGTGACCACAGTGATGGGTTTCTCGGCGCTGACTCCATGGGGCGTGGTCCTCAGCTGCACGGCCCCGTCCCTCCGCCACGTCCACTGCCTGTCTGCTGGCACAGGCTCATCTAGGTCTGCAGGAGAAGAGAAGGGAAATATTGGGGGGAAAGTTACGTGTCCTGAAGCGAGGGTGTGGCACTGTACCACACCTTTTGTTACTCTTGCTATCACGTTGGTGTGTGTGTGTGTGTGTGTGTGTGTGTGTGTGTGTGTGTGTGTGTGTGTGTGTGTTTTGTGTGTGTGTGTGTGGTGTGTGTGTGTTGTTTTGTGTGTGTGTGGTGTGTGTGGTGTGGTGTGTTGTTGAGTTGTGTTTGTTTGGTGTGTGAGTTTGTGTGTGTGTGTGTGTGTGTGTGGTGTGTGTGTGTGTGTGTGTGTGTGTGAGTGTGTGTGTGTGTGTGTGTGTGTGTGTGTGTGTGTGTGTGTGTGTGTGTGGGTGTGGTGTGGTGTGGTGTGGTGTGGTGTGGTGTGTTGTGGTGTGTTTATTTATTTATTTATTTATTTATTTAATCTTTTATATCGAGGATAACAGAATAAGCAATCATGTGCTTTTTTTCATCCGGTCCCCGTGTGTATGCAGTGTTGTGCGTGTGTGCGTGCGTGCGTGGGTGCGTGCGTGTGTGTGTTGTGTGTGTGTGTGTGTGTGTGTGTGTGTGTGTGTGTGTGTGTGTGTGTGTGTGTGTGTGTGTGTGTGTGTGTGTGTGTTGTGTTGTGTGTGTTGTGTTGTGTGTATGTGTGTTTGGCTCTATGTCTGTGTACGCGCAAGCGCGTGCATATTCTATGCTTGTAAATGCCAGTATACTTACGTCTCCTATTCAGAGTGGCTTCTGTGCCGCTGGTGGGAGAGAGACTACAGTCTTGCTGGCTGTGAGCCTCTGGCGTTGTGCTGGTGGTGTTGCTGGGTGTGTCTTTCTCTGCTTCAACAGGTACTTGTGTGTCTTTCACTTCTACAGCAGGTACCTGTGCGTTATTGGTCCTGCAAACCACAACCCAGACAGAGAGAAATGCACCGAAACATGCAGTCATGTCGTTTGTAAGCAGCTTATGTTTGTAGCTATCACTTCCCACTGACGTGATGGCGTTTTTTTTTCTTCTTTACATCATTTCAAAGTTAGCAAGGCATGAGAAAAGACTGATGAAGACAGGGCCCGGCAGACCATGCAAAAGAAGTAAAACAGAGAGAGAATTGTAGAAAACTTACCCGCAAACAACAAAAATACCAGATATATATCATTTCGAGAAGGTTAATTCCAAAACTGTTGGCAATAAGTATATTATCCACGCCTGACTCCTCTATTGTGGAAAAATAGCTTTCCTATCAATAACTGAGCTAGATATGCATCTAAAAAAATAAATGAACAAACACGAACAGCACCAAGCTACAAATCATAATTAGTCCTAGTTGTTCACACACAGTTATCTCTTAAGGCTAAGCTGACAAACGGATCTTCTTTTGTCTATCCTTTTTCAGTGTAGTAGTGATAAAGACTAAAATAGAGTTCTACTGCGAATTCACGATAACTATCTAGAAGGAAACAGACTTGCTTTTAAAGATTATAGTACACAGATGTTTCTTTTTTAATTTTATCTAAATGTGTGGCTATAAATCTCTCTCAAAGATGTAACATGCTATTGTTCAAATACTCTTTCTGCCCACCGTTTCTTGTTCGACTGTGCTTACTGACAGAGGTCTAAAAGAGTAAGGATTATACACAAATTTAAACTAATTGTAGTAATGTCCGTGATGTCTTATAAAGATATGTTACGAAATGTAAACAGAAACTAATGCTCTACAGCGCACGCACGCACGCACGCACGCACGCACGCACGCACGCACACACACACACACACACACACACACACACACACACCTCTAACTCCCAACCTCATAACAACAATCCAAGGTTTTCACACCGAACGAAAAACGAATCCCTGACAACACACTTACACACTGAAGGAGCTGGGAACTGCAGCCACACTGTCGTCTATCTTCTTGATGGTGATGGCAGTCACCGCCACCCCACCCCGGTCACTGTAGGCCACAGACATAGCTGTCTGTCTGTCTGTCTGGGTGCTTCTACGGGTAAATGTTCAGGCTGACTGTCTGGGCGCTTCTATGGGTAGATGTACAGTACAGGCTGACTGAGTTCACTGAATCCACCGGACCAGATTTCCCTGCTTTCAGTCCCAGCTGTCTGAGGTTCACCAACAGTTCGTTCTGTGTATGAAAAAAACAACATAGGATGCTTTGTGTATGAACAACTAAACAGGGTTGTGCTGCAGATAGTGTTGCGTGGCATAAATATACTTGTGTGTGTGTGGTGTGTGTGTGTGTGTGTGGTTGTGTGTGGTGCTGCGTGGTGCGTGCGTGGTGTGTGGTGCGCGTGGTGCGTGCGGCGTGCGCGTGTGTGTGTGTGTGTTGTGTGTGTTGTGTGTGTGTGGTGTGTGTGTTGTGTGGTGTGGTGTTGTGTGTGTGTGGTGTGGTCTTCAATTTTACGTTTCTTCACAAAAAGTGTTTTATTTATTTATTTATTCTTATATATCGAGGATAATGGAATAAGCACTCATGTGCTTTTTTACATCCAGTCCCCGTTTGTATGCAGTTTTGTAAATCTTGTCATCTCTTCCACACTGGCACACAATGTGTGTGTGTGTGTGCGTGTTCATGCGTGCGTGCGTGCATGGGTGCGTGCGTGCGTTGTGTGTGTGTGTGGTGTGTGTGTGTGTGTGTGTGGTGTGTGTGTGTGGTGTGTGTGTGTGTGTGTGTGTGTGTGTGTGTGTGTGTGTGTGTGTGTGTGTGTGTGTGTCTGTTGTCTGTCTGTATGAAGTGCTGTGTGTGTGTCATGTGTTGTGTTGTGTGAGTGCACGTGCACACGTTTATGCGTGCATGTGCCGTACGTGTGTAATCCCTTAGCACTGGTGTGATAGATGTGCTAAAAGTCAAGTATAAAGAATAAATAAAAAATAAAGATAAAATAAAATAAACTACAAGAGGTAAATATACAATCCGACACATTTATAGTAAATAGAAAATGTAAAGACATTTTATAGGAGTTTTTCACGCTGATGATTTTCAATCCAGCTCATTGTCAACCATTACTTAAAGTAACCACTATTTACGGTGACAGTATATTATGCAGTCATTAAATTAGTTGTACTACACCTACAGAATTCCGGCATGCTTTTTTGTTTGTTTTGTTCTTGACTGTTTGTTTTGATACACAAAATAAGCGAAAGCATGAAGGACCCACCTCTGGAGTACAACTTCGGTACACGAGTACCTAAAAGATCATCATCAGTGCAGTCGATCCAGATGACACAGTCACCAGGTATAGGCTCGTACAGGTACCTATCACTGAGTAAACATGGCCGTTGATACTGTGTGCAGACTCGACGCTGGATCAGTGGTATACACGTCAGGTACCCACCCGTCTACAAAGCCAACAGTTGTGGGTTTAATCCCCGTTTAACCCCTGGTTCCCTTATCTACCTGACCATGAATGGTGGTCTGGGTTCTAGTCTTTCAGATGATACAACAAACCGACGCCTCGTGAGTGACACACTTAGTATAGCGCAAGTAAAGAATCTACATCAACAAGCAAGTTGTTCCTGGCAAAATTCTGCTTAAAATGCCTTTCTCGGGGAGTTACGGACAGAACAATTGAAAAAAGTACTGGGTGGAACTACTCATGTTGTGACGCATTCTTCACGGGGATGCATCCCGAATTTTCACGCAGAGAAATTTGCTGTGACTGAGGGTGGTATATAATACAATACAATGTAATACAGTACAATACAGAATATTGTACATTGTTTTCGTTTTTTCAACTCCTGTTTTCTCCATTCCACCCATCTATTCATTGTTTGCTTTGTTGTCCTAGTATACCCTTTTTATGATCTCAGCTTCAAACTGATTTCTTCTCTTTTTATTAACAGCGCTGATTTTACCCTCAGTCTTTTGTTTCACTTTTGCTCTTCTTTGTTCTGTAACTGTTTTTAGAGAACTTTCAGTATACATTCTTTGGGGGCAAATTTTACAGGAACTGATGCATATTCG
>CM060334.1:6115623-6130623 GCA_030674155.1 Stramonita haemastoma
TAAAAAAAAAGAAAAATCAATGTTGATAAAAAATAATAATAAATAAATAAATAAAAAGCTTACACACGCGCGCGCGCTCGCACGTGCACGCACACAGGCACTCACACACATAAAGAGGTTTGGATTTTTTTTAATTTGTCCTCATTCATCGTGTTATTTTAACGTAGATTGCCACGATCTCTAGAATGCCTTTTATGAATCAAATTTCTTTTTCTTTGTGAAGACAGAATGACAAAAAGTTTGTAAATTTAATCTGTTCCCCGCAATGAATATCATTTTCGCTTGTCTTGACTTTACACACACTGCTTGGGAATTTCCCATAGGTCTAGATGATCACAGTTAAAGCACGGGGTTTTATTTTTACTGGGCTCCAACACAGTGTAGCGTTGCACTGGGATGAAACAGTGGAATCTTTTGTTAAACAAGGAGCTTCCGAAAGTGTAAATAACAGATAATTGCAAACAACTGGTTTAAAACTATCACCATATAAAATCACATCGATATGAACAAGTTTCCGTGCCTTCACTAACTCCAGAAGTCGTATTTTGAATGTTTTCGCCTCTAAAAACAACGTGATATTGTTGATGAATGACCTTGAATGTTTGAAATGCAAAATACACCAGAAACGTGACGAATTCATGACTTCTTTACTATTGTCCTATAGAGAAGGCAACTGGCACGCGTTCAAAACATGGAGACACTCAACATGTTTTATATATGACAACAATACATAACATCCATTGCTGAAGTCATCTATCATTTCACAGTGGGCGGCTATATCAGCTTTCCTCGATCCATAATAATCCCTTCTCGTCTGACTGATTGTTTCATTATAAAAGTGTGCCTGTGTAAAACCCCTAGAACACACACACACACACACACACACACACACACACACACACACACACAACACACACAACACACACACAACACAAACACACACTAAACGACACACACAGACTAGATAGAATGATAAGGAGGGAGGGGTGGGGGGTGGGGGCAGAGTACAGGACGCACAGGCGAACGCCTGAAGCTGGGTGGGGACGGGATAGCCTAGTGGTCAGAACATTGCGCTCGCAATTTGACGACCCGGGTTCGATTCCCGTTCGAGGGTATTTTTCCCCTGGAGTTAACATCAATGCTGACTACACTCTCCCCACAAGTTCTTCGGATGAGACTATAAACCGAAGCCCCGTGTGCGAACGCACACAGAACATCTTGCGTAAACGTTAAATCCTGTTCCGCTTTTCGTAAGAGTAGACCATTATGTGCCGGTGGAACAGATGACATGATTTACAAAACTGCCTACACACGGGGACTGGATGTAAATAAAAAAAAAAAGCACATTAGTACTTATTCCATTATCCTCGGTATAAAAGAAAAAAATAAATATATAAAAAGGTGTACAGATATACAGACTGACATGATAGAAAAGTTGACAAACGCATAGAGACGTGGTGGTGGTGGTGGTGGTGGTGGTGGTGGTGATGATGATGATGATGATGATGGTGGTGGTGGTGGTGAAGGGGAGGAGAAAGGAAATAGCAGAAATGGAGGGAGGGGTGTCAGTGGTGATTTTGGTGGTGGTAGTAGTTGAAATGATCTTGTGACATGCCCGTACTATTTCACAAGATCAAAAGAACTTGCAAAAACAATACTGCATGCAAGGCACTGTCCAAGGAGCAAGAAAAAGAGGCAGACCAAGGAAGAGATGGGAGGACAACATCAGCGAATGGACAGGCCTAGAACTCAACACCAAATTTTGAGAAAGGCAGAACAGAGAGAGGAATGAAGGGAACTGGTTGTCAAGTCTTCAGGGGTGTCTCCACGGTCGCCAGACTAAGGGATAGATAGATAGATAGATAGATAGATAGATAGATAGATAGATAGATAGATAGATAGATAGATAGATAGATAGATGGTTGTAGTGGTGTGTGTGTGTGGGGGGGGGGGGTTGTTATACTAACCAACTGACTTAAATTTCTTGTTATGTGGTTTGCAAACATGGGCCGAGAGAGAAAAAACGTTCAGCATGTCCAACAAAGAAAGACCACTCGTATCGTCTTAAGTACATTAGACTTTAAGAGTAACCTTTCCTTTGTGTTCGCAGACGACTTTTAGGTGATGGTGAATGGTTACATACAGATTGTGACAGATTTTTATATTTCATTTATGAACATCAGAAAAGAAACAGAACCTCGAAATGCAGTTTCAGAGGACAGGTCTCAACTAAAGAAAGTTCCAACATGTGCATTTATGTAAAGAGGTATGCAGATTAATTATTTTTGTCAGTTGTTTCAGGTGGACTTTGCAGAAGAAAAAAAACTGACAGAGGAAACTGTTCTTTATCAGGGTAAGCAATCTTTCCATGAATCGAATGAAAATCTAAGGTCCGACTTTTACAAAATGTATATCATTCATAATAAGATTTATTTCCGCTTATTGGTGGCTCAGTAGCCTATCATCTGAACACTCTCAGACTCCAAGCCCACAAAGATAGCTCCATTTATTGAGGATTGAAAAATGAGCTTAATAAAATGGTTCAAAAGCCTCATAAAAAAAATACCATGGTACGCATTTGAAACAAAACGTTGAGACATAGATTTTAACAACAACCGTAAAGAATTTTTTTTAAACATTAATTGTGGACATTTACAGCAAAACAGATTTTGGAATCCGTGTGTAATCATTTGAAAGTGAACTGACATGGGTGTTTTCCCGCGGCACCAAAGACAGTGCACAGCAGGTGAAGTTTCCTTCTCACACTCACCTGAAGTCTGTGGTGGGTTTCAAATCGCAGCAGCCCACCCACATTTTGATGATGCTGAGGGATAGACAATGTGTTGTTGTTTTTTTAATTGGACAGAGCACTGCGTATAACAGAATCTGAACGGATATGTTACTATTGCATACACATTTTACGATTGCGGAGAGGGGGGGGGGGGGGGGGTTAGGATAGCTTAGTGGTTAGAGTGTTAAGCAAGTGATCTGAGGGCCCAGGTTCGAGCCCCCACTACTAAGGTATACATCTGTTCAAGGGTATTTTTCCCCTGGAGTTAACATAGCACTGACTCCAGTAATCTGAAAGTCCTTCTGATGGGACTATAAACCGAGGTGTCGTGTGCGAAAGCACTCATAAAATCTTGCGCACCCGTTAAAACCGTTCTGCTTTTTGAAAGAAAAGGCTATAGTGTGGCGGTAAGAATGGATGATAAAAGAAACTAAAAACCCGCTTCCATGCTGGTATCATGTTTAGACATCCCCTAAGTCGGAATGCGGTTATCCTTAATGGGGGAAAAAAAAACGGTGTCGTGTGCAAAAATCTCACCATGGTGAACCTGTTAGTTCTATCCGAGGAACAGAAAAATAATCAAACAAAACCAACACAAAAACAAAAAACAAAAAGCTCGAAATCCATAGTTTATTATTATTTTTTGAATGAGGATGGTAGCAATACTAGACTTTTGATACACAGATGGAATAATTCCTGAAATCTCTCTCGGTCTAGCAAGATTTTTACCTTTTATTTGTTCATTGTCGTAATGACTGTTGTCGACACAGCGTTCCAGCCACAAACACACGGCGCAGAAAACATGTAGCCTACACACGCATTTTTCTTGGATTGTGTTTCCAAATGTATTGCTGGATTTTTTGCCGCAGTTTTAATCTCCCTTCCACACACCCATTCCATTTATTCAACGGCTTAAATTTCTCCTCCGCTGCTTATCACGCTGCCTCAGGGTGTTTTCCCTTGTTTATTAGCTTCGGGATTTTCTCCCTTTTTTGTTGTTGTCTGTTTCCTCATTTCCTTAGTGGTCGTTCTTCTGGTATTGAATTATTCAATTGTAGGTATCGGAGGCGGGATGGCCTAGTGGTTAGAGCGTTGCGCTCGTGATCTGATGGCCCAGGTTAGAGCCACAACTAAGGCACCCGTTCAAGGGAATATTTTTCCCAAGAGTTAACATCAGTATGATGATGATGATGATAAAAAATATTTTTTTAAATAGTAATAATGATAATAACAACAAATGAAGTTTATAGAGCCGTAGGCTATATCTTGCAAAAAATAAATCAAAGTATAGACCCTACTCCTTCGAAAGTCCGTAGGTTAATACTACAAACCGAGGTCCCGAGTGCGACCCCACCCAAAACACCTTGTGCACACTCAAAACCCGTTCTGCTGTTCGGAAGAGTAGGCCGTTGCGTGCTGTAGGATGGATGACAAATTTTGAAAAATGTATGCATACTGGTCTTGCGTTTAGACATCATCTCTGAGGTCATGATGTGGCTGCCTTCATGGTAGGCAACAGCGGTTGCGTAGGTAAAATCTCATAATTGTAACGCTCACCACACATAATAAGTCGGAGTGCACCAGAGGTCAATTTTTAGTTATTGACATGTTATTAATGTACAATAAAGTGGCTATCAAATACAAAAAAAAACAGATAGAAAATCGGACAATTCTGTGCAAAGTTATTACAAATTGAAATGATACACTGCAGGATATGACAAAATGAGAAACGGGCAAGTTTATTTTCGTAACAGGTTGTCAGAATGAGGGCTTGGGCATTTTCAAAACACATTTAAAAGCAAAAGGAATAAAAATTATGCCTTGATTATTTAATTATAAGGTAGATAAACGGATATTGTTTAATAATCAATCAAAATCTCGAAAATGACAACTTGACCCCCACCTGCCTTTAATGGCTCCTAGCCCAAAATTGGGAAATGTGCTAAGCGACTCATTTCGTGGTGGAGCGCCACATTATTGTGGTGTGTGTGTGTGTGCGTGTGTGTGTGTGTGTGTGTGTGCGTGTGCGTGTGTGTTGTGTTGTTGTTGTTGCTGTTGCTGTTGCTTCGATTTTACGTCTGTTCACTCAAAGTGATATTAGACGATGGGAAGGGAAGGAGAGGGATGTGTGTGTGTGTGTGTGTGTGTGTGTGTGTGTGTGTGTGTGTGTGTGTGTGTGTGTGTGTGTGTGTGTGTGTGTGTGTGTTTAATTATTTATTCTTTTATATCGGGGATAATTGTGTGTGTGCATGCGTGCGTGTGCGTGCGTGCGTGTGCGTGCGTGCGTGCATGTGTGTGTGTGCGTGTGTGTGTGTGCGTGCAAGCAAACACCAGTCTCAGCGCTAGGCCTGCCATATAAAACAAGTTCTCTGGTACTTAGGATTCACCTACAGACATGCCCACCGATATCGGAGTTATCCGATTATGGACGAATCACCCCATGGAGGAGGGGGAAGTCAGGGGAGGGGGGGATGTCGAAACAGAAATCGTTTAGATTCGTGACAGGAAATGTGTGTCGCCGTCGTTGCAGACACACATTTTACCCCTATAAGCTCTTTTGCAGTAAACAACCGGCTACTGTTTTCTTCCTTTTTTTCCCCCTTTGACGAAATGTTAGTTTGCTTTTCAGTGTTTGGGTTTCTGTTTAGGTTTTTGGTTTCATGTTACATCTATTCGTTTTGTTGTTGGGTTGAGGGTTTTTTTGCAACCTTTCAAAAATATGTATATAATATGCAATACACTTCAAACACGGTTGAACATGATGTGAATATTGCATGCATATTATTGGTATTACAGTGAGTTCAAAAGCTTCGACTGAGAACTTTGCACAAAGAAAACTATGCTCAAAGCAGTCTGATTAACCGTGGATTGATTTTGCAGGCTGGCGGAAAACTCCTCGCGGCCTTTAATCGTCATTACGTGGAGTGACTTGATCTGCGCGTGTGGAGAGGGGGTCGGGTGTGCATGAAAGGCTGTTGACCATGTAACGCTGATTGTCGGTCTCTGATGACACCCACTGTCTGACTGTCCGCTGCTTCTTCACTGCGCTGTTGACAAGTTGCCTGTACAGCCAGTACTTTTCTGTTTCTCAGTCTGCCTGTCTGACTGTGTGTGTGTGTCTGTCAGTGTCTCTGTCTGTCTGTCTGATTCTGTCTGTGTTTGTTTGTCTGTCTGTCTGTCTCTGTCTCTGTCTCTCTCTGTCTCTCTCTCTCTGTCTCTCTCTCTCTGTCTCTCTCTCTCTCTGTATCCCCTGTGGTGTGTGTGTGTGTGTGTGTGTGTGTGTGTGTGTGTGTGTGTGTGTGTGTGTGTGTGTTGTGTGTGTGTGTTTCTGTCTCTCCGCATCCCATTAATGATGATGATGATGATGATGATGATGATGATGATGATGATGATGATGGCAATAATAGTATAGTAATAAAAACATCACGTTGTGTGACACTCATCAAATTCCTATATAAACTGACAGTGACAAAAGTACACATCACATTCGTAGGCATATTCACACAGAAGCGTACATACATACACACACATACCCCCCTCAGATGCGCACGCGTGCACACACACACACACACACGCACGCACGCACGCGCGCGCGCGCGCGCGCGCACACACACACAACACACACACACACACACACACACACACACACACACACACACACACACACACACACACACACACACACGTGTTTAAACTAATATCTATATTGATGCACAGACTGTAATATTTTTAACATGCTCAAAAATCGCATCTTCTGGACATGAGAGAAGAATTGCATGATCTGTTGTGTTACAGGCGGCGACGAAGCCAAGAGAAGGAGGCTGGAAGGTGTAGCCTACTCTGGAAAAGCTGGGAGACTGAATGAGCGGGATGCAGAGGAGAACGGTTTCTCTGCTGTCCGGTAAGACTGGCCGTTAGAGCTTTGGTTGGGCGTTCCCCGGCTGAACGTCATGGGTGGTCCCCTAGAGTACGCCTTTGTCTGTCTCACTCATCTCATCAGGGAATTATTAGTCATTCATACTTCATACCATCACAGCAACTGGTTTCGTGTTAATCCTGAAAATGAACGAACCAGAAGCTGCCTACATGATTAGTTATATTTGTTATGGGTTTGGCATTTACGCAACTTTTTCTTCGGGGTAGGTTGGATTACCGAGTTAGAAGCTGATTTGTTTCCGACGATGACTGAGGGCACGGTCTAAATCTCCTGAAGTGTCACTTTGTTGGATTTTTTTCCTACAGACTTTTTTCGTTTCTCGGGATGATCATCTGACGTTAATTCCAGATAATCTTGAATGACCTCTCCGGAGCACACCGGCTTGATCTGGCCGTCGAATCGCGATGAAACACTAACCACTAGCAATCCACCCCCTTTCCTGAAATACATTGTGTTGACTTGCTCTCTGAAGTCTTTGGATAATATGATATTCATGATAATAATACGGGGTGGTGATGAGCGGATGGATTAATACGACTCACTACACTACTACTACTACTAAATCACATACTACTACACTAAATAATAGATAATCAATAATAGATAATCTAATAAATAATAATAATACATAATATATATACATGGAATATTAAGCGCATATCTTGCAAAAACAATCAATAATAAACCGAATCCGTGTTGGAACTTAGGCAGAACATTCTGGTAGAAGAAAAGCCAGCATGACAGAACAAACGGACGTACGAACATGCCCAGCCTGCACCTGCTTCCTGGGAAAGGATAGACTTCAACGTGTTTTATTGCCTGAAACACACTGCCCTGGGGGGGAGAGGGGCAGTCAGTGTAATAGCTCAACAACTGCTGGAAGATTTAAGGTAGAAGTCAAGACAAGTCCTTTGTAGACAGGTGGTGGATGGGGAATTCATGGACACCTCCACCTGGCCTGACCCCCTGTCAACACCTGCCTCTACAAAATGCAAAGTACTAGCATCAAGAGGAAGAAGCAGCAACAACAGCACCACCACCACCACACCTCACAACCACCTCCACCACCACCGCCAACACCAACACCCACGGACCACCACAGCAAAAAACAAACCTCAACACCTGCATGGATGATTGACCAGATGATTATTTTGTGTTTGTTTCCCCAGCTTGGTAAGATCAATGTGATAATCATCATCATCGCCATTTCACCAGGGTGTAAAGGATCTGGGCACGGATCAAAACCTCTCAACTCCGCATTGTGCAGAGGATAGTAGTGGGTGTGGCGTTCACTCAGTCACACACACACACACACACACACCACGCACGCACGCACCACACACACACACACCACCACGACACACAACACACCACGCACGCACGCACACACACACACACACAACACACACGCACGCACACGCACACACACCACAGCATGTATGTATCATATAATACATATATATATATAAATAAATTAAAAATACACGCACAAAACACACAAACACACACACACCAACACACACACATACATACACCAACATACACTCACCACATACACATCACACAAACACACACACACAAACGCACACGCATGCACGCACACACACACGCACGCACATACACACACACGTGCACGCATGCACGACGCACGACGCATATACAACGTTTATGTATCAATTTCTGAGAACCCAATCTTTTTTTATCTAAGAAATCAAAAAAATACTATCGAGAAAATGTTTTAAAAACGTGACACAAAACAAAAAACAAAATACTCAAATCAGATGGTAAACCGGGAGCCATTAATCCATTAAAACGAAGCAATTCAAAATGACAATTGCAGACGAAAGCTTTCTGTAGCGATTTTAGGAGTACTGCGCACGACATCAGTGGGTCACGAGCTTCCAGTGTCCACGGGTGTTTGCCATCGATCAGCAGAGAGGGAGCCAGCTGATAACAGACATAATATGTCCACTGCACAAAAGCCACAATGTCATGCATGCTGTCTGTCATAGTTTTAGCTGCCAATCATGCTGTTGTCGGAAAATGCTGTGATTACATGTCTAGGTTCTAACCCAGTAAGAAAGTTGATGGAAAGAATTGGGTGAAAAGTGGTGGGTGATTTAATGTATTCTGTTTGTCGGTGTGTCTGTGTGATTAGTCTGTCTGGTTTTGTCTTGTCTTTGTCACCACCTTTACATACACCCATCACTTGCACTTAGTATTTTCTTTTTGTCTGCCTGTCCGTGTCTCTGTCTCTGCCTGTCTGTCTGTCTGTCTCGTCCTGTCTCTTCTCTGCCTTCTCTTCTCAGTCTCTCTCCACTCTCTCTCTCTGTCTCTGTCTCTGTCTCGTCTGTCTCTGTCTTCGTCTGTCTGCTCTCTCTCTCTCTCTCTCTCTCTCTCCTCTCTCTCTCTCTCTCTCTCTCTCTCTCTCTCTCTCTCTCTCCTCTCTCTCTCTCTCTCTCTCCTCTCTCTCTCTCTCTCAGCCTACTGTGTCAACATGCTAAAGACCTTTATAAACATCGAATGATTCCTTTTAGTTTTTTGCTTCACGGAGTAATGTTATCTGTTGACAAATCTAGTTGATCTATAGCTTGCAGAAGTAAATAAAATCACATGCTCAGTACTTAAGATGTACTTGTCCCTGCAGACTTATCCTGCTTGGTGATTACCACACACACACACAACATACACACACACACACACTACACACACACACACACACATCACAACACACAACAACATACAACACACAACAACACACACACACACACTTGGTTATTAAAGTTAGGCAAAGTGCCTTCTTTATTTTGACAGACTTATATTTACTGGAACAGTTGAGGTTTAATATGGGGTTTAATAAAAGGGAACAAAAGCTGTTTCATTAGCTCAGGACAAGGCATCGGAAAAGTCTCAGAGAATTTCCAGTAGTCGGCGTACTCATGTTGGTAAGAGCAGAGCAGTGCATCTCCTCTAAGGACGAGCGAGTGCTGTGCTCTACATCGATTATAATGTCCTGTAGCCTACAGCGTCCTTGGACGTATGGGGGAGATTCTTCGTCATTGTTTTATTATGGAGAATTTAGGTGCGGTTTTATTCACACTGTGTTTGGGAGAGAAGTCTTTGTTTGTTTGGCACCTGTCTAGTGGAGACTGTACTTGCTCCTGAATGCTTGTTGGCGGCATTTCCAAAGGTGGTGTGATTTATTGTCGTGATAAATATCTTCTTTTTTTATCCCCAAGTAGCAGAAGGTAGCAGAAGGGGGTTGTTGGTTTGACATAAAGGGGCTATAAATTCTGTTGCAGTCTCTGGGATGGCTCTGACACTAACATGACTGGTGTGGGCAGGATCACGAGCTGGGCAACACTGATGTTCGACAACCTGCCTGTAAAGCATGTATGCCGTCTGTGCCCCAAAGGTTTGGAATAGAGCAATGTTGTATTTTAGATGAACTATAGTTACGAGTGTTATTAAGCGGCGCCAAAAATGAGTTGTATGATATTTTTTAAAGAATTTTACATATATCAAATTGCAAAAAAAAAAACAAAACCTGAGACATCCGAGTGAAATGATTGAAATAAAATCTTAGGACAGTTTTGTTTTCGTGCATAAGGAGTGAGATAACAGATACTGAATTTTTTTATACATAAACAATGATTTAGTAGACATTTGTTGTGAAAAATGGAGCCAAGTAGTTGTTTGTTGGTAATCGTTTGAAAAATGTGTTAAAAAAACCTTACCCCTATGAAATCAGTTTCATAAAGAACTGACTTGTGTATGTTTCATGTCTACACAGATACACAGTCTTTGATAACACTGATTGGAAAACGGGTAATATTGTAAATGCATGTGAACATGCCAGTTCCTCACTACATGTTGTGCTTCAGAGGTACTAAAAGCAGAAATAGAAACTGTGACTACATTGGTGAACTGAAGGACTACCGTCCCAGATTCTAACACACTGGCTGATTTCCACACCAGAAATGGTGTAAATTGATCACTGATGTGGTCCAGCACCTACACTGCAAAGCTATTCAGGGGAGAAAATCCCAATATTGTAACCGCTTTTTCCTCTATTTCCTCCCCTCTCGAGGAGGCTAAAGAACCAGGCTGTACTCAATTTTATGGGACAAGTTTTTCCTTTAGAAAACACCGAATTTTGATTAAAAGGATTCTACAAAGTGGAGACAATCCCGCAAAACATTTGTCGGTGTAAGCGGAATGTTTTATTCAACATTTTTCTTCGTTCACATTAAAAGAACCTTGTTCATTGACAGTTATGCCCAACCTGAAACCACTAGACTCCTGGTCTGTCCGGCACCTCTGCTAATACTGTGAGTGAGTGGTTCATCGAACATGTATGATATATTATAGTACTGCTAATGGCCATTTATCAAAGTACTGTTAAAAGTCTGCAAAAAATCTAAGTGCCTGGCCTTGATGATTTTTTTTTGTTCCGTAGAGCAAAACAGAGAATGTAGGTTAAAGACTTGGTCTTCTTTGTAATGGCACAATGGGGAGTTTTCTCTGTGTGTGGCCCTGAAAGGACTGTATTTCGTGTTTTCTGTATAGTTATCGGGCAGACTGACAAAGAAACACACGACTAAAAGATAACAGAATGTTGCTGGTCATCAGATTTTAGTAGTATAGGAAGAAAACATTTTCATAAATTAAAAAAAATAAATAGCAGCGGAGGAAAACAGGTGCAGTTAAACATGTTCATCATAATGGAACCATAAAGAAAAAAACCGTAGGAAAAGCAGGACAAGGGGACATGAGAGCAGAAGGCCCTGACAGCAAGTGTTCACAAACAGCCAACCTTCTGACACTCTAGCAGGCCAGGCCACATCTGATCAGGATTCTGTCATGTCCTCACCTGCTCCTCTTTGCTGTCTGGATCCCGAATCGAACCCAGGCCCTCAAGATTTCCCTTGCCTTAAAGCCGGGTTGCTATATGTAAAAAAGCTTTACTTGTTAACCTGTCAAGGTGTTCCTGTATTTTTGTGACACTTTTCTTGAATTTAACTAAAAAAGCTTACATTCCCAACTGAATGGTCAACTGCATGATAAAGATCCGAGGTTTCCTCCCAGCAGTATATCTTTACGCGCGCTTTTGTGTGTGCCTTAGTGTGCTTTTTCACGTGTGTGTAGCTTTGTTTTCCAGTTTTTTATCTTCCCCAGCTTTTTTGTTAGGATACAACATAAGCTTGTAACCTAGGTAGAGTTCAATATAAGATTTTCATGATGCAGAACAGTAATGTGATATTTGATTATCCAATCCATACGATAACCAATTTCGTTCACTTTACTAGAACTCATTGTGATAAGTGTGTGTTTTCCTTTTTTTCAAATTTTTACACATCCCATATTTAAGATGATTCTTTTTAATTCGTCTGTCCCCACATTATTTTCTGAGTGCCGAAACATAAAGCGATCAAATATCGCTTTGACTGCGACAGTAGTGATGGTGACCATAATTATTAAAGAATAACCTGCTTTCATGGCTTGACCAACTCGCTCCACAGGTAGCCCATCCTGAAGTGTGCGGGTATCCACCCGCGGCGTGTGTGCTGTGGGGTGGTGTGGTGCGGTGCGGTGTGCGTGGGCTGGGAACACTGAGGGAGGCTGGGTGACAAGGAGACGCGCCAGGCCTGCCATTCCTTCCTTCCCTCAGGCAGCACGTGCACTGACAAACCATTCCCTCAGCAGCCAGCTAGCAGGAAAGAAAACAGGGCAGGCAGGGAGAGAGAGAAGGGCGAAAGATGGCCAACGCCTCTACTGTGACTACTGGTGCTGCGGGTAACGGCGGGACAAACGTGTCTGCCTCACAGGACGGGGCAAGGTGAAGGATGGCGGGGAGGCCCCTCACGTCATGGCCTGGGATGACGCCACCTGGATCCTCACCTCCTCCTTCATCATCTTCACCATGCAGTCAGGTAGGTGGGTAGGTGGGTGGGTAGGTAGGTAGGTAGGAGGGAGGGAGGGAGGGAGGAGGTCAGGGCTGTGGCTTTAGGCTTAGTTCTCTGTGTGTGGGTTTCTGTGTCTGGGGGTCCCTTCCCTTCCATTCCATCCCTCTCTGTCTGTCTGTCTGTCTTTGTTTCTCTGTCACTGTCTGTTAGTCTGTATTTTCGTCTCTGCTTCTATCTCTCTGAGTTTTGTTCTCTCTCTCTCGTGTCTCTCTGTCTCTCAGAACATTACTGTTCTGCATCATGAAATCTGACATAGAACTCTGTCTGTCTGTCTGTCTGTCTGTCTGTCTGTCTGTCTGTCTGTCTGTCTGTCTGTCTGTCTTCTCTCTCTCTCTCTCCTCTCTCTCTGTCTGTCTGTCTGTCTGTCTGTCTGTCTGTCTTCTCACACACTGTCTCTCTCTGTCTCCCTCTCCTCTCTTCTCTCTCTCTCTCTCTTCCCCCCCCCCCCCCTCTCTCTCTCTCTCTCTCTCTCTCCTGTCTCTGTCTCTGCTCTGTCTGTCTGTCTCACTCTCTCTTCATTTGTTAAGTATCTTTTGGAGGGAAATGGTATGATGAAGAAAAAATCCTTAGAGTCCTCTGAGCAGTTACACAGTAATAGTATTGATTGTTGTTGTTGTGCCTTCCCCAGCTTAACACTCTAGATCTAGATGTCACCCAGAATGTGCACTGACTCACTCATCCCACCTGGGAATCACTGTGAGATTGAAATTGCACACTGAATGAGAAGTTTGCGTGTATGACTGTTTTTAAGTACCTCGCTACATAGACAGCCATACTCCGACTTCAGAGGAGTATTGATTTTTGAATATAAGATGTAAATTGGGAATTAAGGTAAATACATTGTTGAAAAGCTATTATGTTATCATTGTGTTCCTTTTCCTAAATGCCAATACGTGTGTTTACAAAACACTTGAGTCAGGAAAGTCACACACACACACACACACACACACACACACACACACACACACACACACACACACACACACACACACACACACACACACATACATACACACACATACACGCACATACACACACATGCAGACAGACAGACGTATAGACAGATGTATCAATTCCAGGCTGTTGACATAGGTACCACAGCACACCAAGAGTCAGCAGCATTGGACTGGCTACCTGAAAATCAACGTACTGTGTGCACAAGTCTTTACTTGATGTTGGTATCACTGCTTTGCTGTGCTCCTGCTGTTGTTGTTGGTGTCCTGCTGTTCTTCTACTGTTCAGCCATATTTCTGTTGTTTTGTTCTTATTGATATGTACTTACTACCTAATGGGAATTAGCATGTACCGTTTGGCACGGAACTGCATTATTTCATTTTCAGTAAATTGTCAAAAATCCTTTTCTTTACTGTCTTTGTGCGCTAGTTTGTCTTTGCCTGTATGTATGTCTATACGTCTTGTCTGTCTGTCTGTCTGTCTGTCTGTCTGTCTGCTTGCGTGTGTGTGTGTGTGTGTGTGTGTGTGTGTGTGTGTGTGTGTGTGTGTGTGTGTGTGTGTCTGGACTTTGGTGTGCACATGAACATAAGTGCTTTGGTATGTGCGTGCCTTCCCCAAGTTTGGAGAGCTTGTGTACGTTTTTCTTGGAGAGTTTTTTCCTGGTGGTTTAGTCATGAATGCTCCATCTCTGCTGTCTGCACTGACTGTCAGATCTTCACTGCGTTCTGCTGTGCGGCACACGTAAGGCACGCGATTATGTTACCAGTTTCCCATTAAAGCAATCCACTACTTGTCCTTCCAATATCAGATATTATCTACCATTAGGACATGAAACAGAAAACAAATGAATGGGTGAATCGGTCAACAACAGTTTTTATCAGATGCATGACAATCACAACGCTATATCCATAACTTTGATGTCAGCTTTTCCCTGAATGATTGATGTTGTCCTATCAAACAGGGTAAGAGTTGTTGACATTTTAAAATTACCTTTTCATTGCTGTGTGCTTCTTTGTCTTTCTGCTTTAAACTGGTTGTTTTTAAGGAAGAGGGTTTTCAGAATCAGATTCCAGTCGATCCATGTCTGGAGTTAATTCTGCTACAAGGTTAATGGAGAAGCTGAAAATACACTGTCAGGTATTATCCGCTTTATGAATATCAGGGTATATCTCATTCACAGGGCCAACGAGGTAGACGTCCCTATCTGTCATTCTGGTTGTCACTGGCGTGTACATTTATATGAAGAAAGAAAACATGACACATGGTCTGACATCCAGATTCGTTGTCTGTATCAGTCATCAACAATCAGGGAAAATGTGAGGGGTTGTGTCATTGTCTTAGCCTGGTGTCAG
>CM060334.1:6133123-6150623 GCA_030674155.1 Stramonita haemastoma
CAGCCAGAATTGTATGGTGTGTGACAGGGCGGCCAGAATAATTGGCAAGTGGGGCTGTTCCGGACTCATTACTACCCCGCTGTGCTGCGGAATATTGCACTGTAAGCCCTGCGCGCATCAGTGAACGGACTTCCACTGAGTGACTGTGACACAAATAGAAAGGATTGAGATGGTGTGAGAATCTGGGGTGGTAGGTAGGTAGGTGATGGTGGCAAAACAACGACGACGACGAGGAGGATGTTTGTATCGATGACAGGCTAGACTGAGGCGTTTGAGGGAAAGATTCAGGCAAATCAGCAACTAAAAAAAACAGCAAACAAAATGCAAATAAGTTTAGTAGCTACATCATACCTTTGTCGTCATTAATAGGGCTTGTGCGTGGCCTTCCTTACCATGACTTTTCAAACGACAATGTATGCGCGTACGCGAGTGCATGTTCAAGATTAACACACCACACGTGCGTGCGCACGCACGCACACACGCACTCACGCACGCACACATACCCACGCATGCGCGTACGCACGCACGCACACGCTCACACACATACACACACTGTTACTGTTGATGCAGCAGTATGTTTAGTACATAGGAAATGCAAAAGTTAGTGAACTAATTCTAATGGAGTAACTTCGGCCTATCCTTAATTTAACCAATCTCCTAATTTTTTTTCCCATCCTATCCATCAAGATAACTCTTGGTAAAACTTAGGTCAGATAAACCAAAGAAAAAAAAACAAAAGAAAAAAGTGATATTTTACACACACACACACACACACAACACACAAACAACACACACACACACACACACACACACACACACACACACACACACACACACACACACCACACACACACACACATACGCACCGCACGCACGCACGCACGCTTTCCCCAAGGTAAAGTTAAGCAGTCGAGTGTGGTTACCAATTGGATTGGTGACCGTTTGCCTGCCTTGGCTTTATTACAGTCCCCCAGCTCACTCAGCTGTAAATGGGTACTTGCCCTCTTTAGGGTCAGGGAAGGTAAAGCAGCGAAGGAGAGGAGATGGGCGCCGCCCTCACTATGCTGGCCCCTAGAGAAGCTGAGGTCTCTGACGCCTCGCTTCCCTAAGACCACAGAGGTTATGGGACACCTTTACCCTAATATTATATACACACACGTCTTGCAGGCTTTGGCATGCTGGAGAGCGGGTGTGTGGGTCACAAAAACGAAGTCAACATCATGATGAAGAACGTGGGTGACGTCATCTTCGGCGGCATTTCCTATTGGATGCTTGGCTACGGCCTCAGCTTCGGCACTGATCCCGGCACCAACGCCTTCTGTGGCGTGGGCAAGTTCTTTCTGGACCCGGGTAATTCACCATGCACGCCTAGCTTGTGTGTGTGTGTGTGTGTGTGTGTGTGTGTGTGTGTGTGTGCGTGCGTGCGTGGTGTGCGTGCGTGTGTTGTGTGTGTGTGTGTGTGGTGTGTGTGTTGTGTGTTGTGTGTGTGTGTTTGTGTGTGTGTGTTTGTGTGTGTGTGTTTTGTGTGTAAGTGTGTGTGTGTGTAAGTGTGTGTGTGTGTGTGTGTGTAAGTGTGTGTGTGTAAGTGTGTGTGTAATGTGTGTTGTGTGTGTGTGTGTGGTGTGTGTGTGTGTGTGTGTGTGTGTGTGTGTGCGTGTGTGTGTGTGTGTGTGCGTGTGTGTGTGTTGTGTGTGTGTTGTGTGTGTGTGTGTTGTGTGTGTGTGTGTGTGTGTGTGTGTGTGTGTGTGTGTGGGGTGTGTTTCGAATTCAATGTAGTAATTTTCTTTCTATTCAAACTGTGCGTCGGGATTATGCACAGTGCTTCAGGCCAGGATTTTGTTTGAATTTCAGATTAATTATGTGTGAATTATTGGGAGCTTTACACGCTTCCCTTGTAATATACAGTAAAAACTGAAAGTGTGTGTATGTGGGGTGTGGGGGGGGGTGTGTCTGCAGTAGAGAGGGAGGGGTCTGATTGGAAGGAGCTTGGCTACATGGCATAATCAGAGAAAAAAGTGACAATGTCGTAGCATTTGCATCCTCTATTTTACCATTATGCTGCCAACAAATGAAGTGTGTTCTTCAGGTGCCTGTACTACATTCCTGTTTTTGTAAGTCAGTTTGGTGGTTGTTTATGCTTAGAGCCTCATTGCTAGGTCATAGCAATGCCGCTCCACCCACCCGCTCATCCTAGCCTTACCACACACAACAACACCTCCTTTTTTTCTGTTCTGCTGTAAGCCGGCAGAGGACTTGAAGCTTTCAACTTTACGCTGTCACAAAGCCACCAGCCAGAAGAGTTGTTACACCGCCTCGGGTTTAATTTGGGTGGTGTTCAGTACAGCCAGCTTTGACTTAACACATAAAAAGGTAAAGGTGTCCCATTACCTATGTGGCCGTCGGGGAGCGAGGCATCAGAGACCTCAGCTTCACTAGGGGCCAGCATGTTAAGGGCGGGGCCCATCTCCTCTCCCTATCTATTTTACCTTCCCTGACCCTAAAGAGGTCATACCTAACATAATTTTACCGGACACTGGCCCCTCTGGGCCCATCACAGACAATAATAACATAGTCAAAGAGCCAGACAAAGCGGAACCTTTCTCTGGAAATCGGTTAGCCTACCATTGCCACGTCCCTCCAGCGACAGTTCCCAGTGAACCGAAGCGCAGATTATCTGGGAGAATGGAGGGGTGTTAACAGTAACTAAGATCACCGTAAAAATAGTGAACAAAGGGAGACCGAATTTTAAGGTATTTCGCCTAGTAATCAGGGATTGATGAGGCTGAGGATAATATTTGGTTCTGGTATAAAAACCAAGATCAGCTTTTCACCACAGGACAGGCATGCAAGCTCCATTTCATATTGTCTCCGCTCCTAGGAGGACCGAAAAACAAGGCACTTGCAGTGTTGGTCAGGCAAATTAAAGAAACACTTTCAGTTTTGCATCCTTAAAGTGATGATTGTCGATTCAGTGGTTCCAGTCTTCCCATTGAGCTCACAACATACTTTCGTTGTGACTGGAACTGCCCAGGGCTCCAAAAATGGGTTAAGTAAGCAATTTTTTTATGGGGATAAACCCTACGCCTCGCAGAATTTAATCAGCGGCACAAACCACACAGAGAAGTTGATTGGTTAAAAAAAAACAAAAAACGAACTTGCTTTGCTTGCCTGTGCCAAGTTTGTTTCTGTGGCATAAGGTTAAGAGTACCGTCTGTGTAATGGTTCTTTGACGTGCGTTGGCTGTATGAAGGAGGACTCTATCGGTATTGACAAATACCAGTCTGCGATGATTATCTCATTGTAACAGTTAGTGTGGATAGAGGGGGGGGAGGGAGGAGGGTGGTGGAGGAAAATGAGAGGGAGGGGAGGGGGAGAGCACCACCACCAGGTGCTTTTTTACATCCATTCCAGTCCTCGTGTGTATGCAGTTTGGAAATTGTGTCGTCTGTTCCCACCGTCACACAATGGCCTACTCTTTCAAAAAGTGGAACAGGATGTAACATGAACGCAAGATGTTCTGCGAATTGAGAATATAAACCCAGGGGCGAATCCAGATTGGATCTCATGCCCACTACTGACTTTGGGTTGAAAAAAGGTTGTCATGCCCATTGTAAAGGGTTACCTACATGGCCTGTACCTTCGTCTGGATAAGATAACATTTTCAAGCATAACAAAGAGCATATTGATGTAGCTTGCCTCATGTCATAGAGGGTTTTGCCTCATACACAAAAATGAATGTCTCTATATCTTGGGTCTTGTTTGTAACGTAGACATTTTTCTCTGCTCATAGACATTTTTCTCTACATCATAGACATTTTTTCTCTCAGACTATTCATAACATTTTTGCTCTATATCATAGACATTTTTCTCTATATCATAGACATTTTTCTCTATATCATAGACATTTTTCTCTTACTATCATAGACATTTTTTCTAATATAATTTCATTAGACATTTTTCTCTATCATCTATAGAATTTTTCTCTACATCTGTACTATTCATAAACATTATTGTCTATATCATAGACATTTTTCTCTATATCATAGACATTTTTCTCTACATCATAGATCATTTTTTCTCTACATCATAGACATTTTTCTCTACATCATAGACATTTTTCTCTACATCATAGACATTTATCATAAACATTATTGTCTATATCATAGACATTTTTCTCTATAGCATAGACATTTTTTCTCTATATCATAGTCATTTTTTCTCTAACATCATAGACATTTATATCATAAACATTATTGTTCTATATTCATTATAACATTTTTCTCTATATCATAGACATTTTTCTCTATATCATAGACATTTTTCTCTACATCACAGACATTTTTTCTCTATCATACTCATAGACATTCTACATTCTCTCTATATCATAGTCTTCGGCAGGCGACTTCACTAGGCCGGTTTCCTGGCTTTTATGTGCTTTTTGTGCTGTCAGGGCCCAGGGGGCACCAATCAATGGCGATATGGTTCTCTATATATAATGCATGGATGAGCTTATCGGTGGGTGACAAGAAGGGACAAACCACCGTGTGGCTTTCAGAAGGGAAAGGGTATCCATGTGTGGGGATTCTGATCCACACTTAGATTTTATATTTATATTGCTGGTTCAGTTTTTCTCTCAAGATGTGCTGATTTGATTGTGACAGTTTAATGTTGATGATTGTTTGTTGATGATAGATTAATCTATTCTTTACTTTTTTTGAATTTATGAAGATATTATTTTTGCATAGTTGTGTATTGGAGGGTTTGTGTGTGTGTGTGTGTGTGTGTGTTGTGTGTGTGTGTGTGGTGTGTGTGTGTGTGTGTGTGTGTGTGTGTGTGTTTAACGTCCTTCCACTACTTAGTGATATCAGATGGGAAAGTGTGTTGGTGAGTGTGTGTATGTGAGTGTCCGGGGAGGGATGGAGATGTACACATAAATGAATATCCGCATCAAACTTTTACAACAAACAAAAATAAAAACCATTAAACAAGAATGTGAAGAGAAAAAAATTGCTTAAGCTTTAACTTTGTAATTGATATGACTAGTAAACATCATCATTTATTCATTTTATTCATCTATTTATTTATCTATCATTGCTGCATCAAGCCTGTGTGTCCATGCGCATTTTCTTTGTGTTGCAGATGATACGGAATCCCTGGGATCAGAATGTGCTCACTTTGTCTTCCAAATGTCCTTCGCTACCACCGCCACCACCATAGTGTCAGGTGTGTCTGTCTGTGGCCCTCTGTACTGTAGGACTGCTGAGTCAGTGCATAGCTTACACCGGTATGGAGGCTGGAGCACTATTCTCCCCACGAGGAAATAGGGTCTTAGACATGTCACTGTTTTCTCTCCGGGGGGTAATTCTGTGTTGTCACCGTATCGACCGCGTGTATGTCTTTCTGTCATCTTCTTTGCTAATCTACTGCCTTCTTTGTCCACTTCCCTGCCTTTTTTTTAGAGCAAGTTGGGACACCACCTAGGTTTTTAACCTACAGTCTGTGATACCATGACATGTAGACTTTGAGTTTTGTGGATAAAACTTTGATATTGTGAATACTAAGATAGGCACATTACTTGTCTAAATTCTGCAGTACTAATTTTCAGTTGGATCTAGGTTTTGCTGCTGCTGATACTGTAGTTGTTTGGGGTTTTTTGTTTGCTTTTATCATTTGGAAGTGTTTATTTTTTTAACCCGATTCTTTTTAAATCTAGGGATGAAAAAAAAGACAGGATTCATGTTCACAACATATCTTAATCTGTTTTGTCTTAAAGAACTAAGCGGTGAATACAATACGACACAGACTGTTCTTGTGGCCAGCTGACCAGATTTTGTGTTGACAATACTGATAAATCTGATGGGTTATCCAATGTTATCATGCATTTGTGGGGAGAGCCAAATATGGCCGTCTCAGTCAGCTGCTGTTTTGATAAAAATCCACAATTATGCTGGCTGGCACCACTCTGTTATATATGGTCAGTTTTGAACGGTAAGGTGTTCGCCTCTTCACAAGTCTTGCACAATGTCTTGCTTTCAACCTACGAGAGAAAAAATCAGGAAAGAAGTAGATAAACTATCATAAATGAAAGAACGAAAACATTATTTAGTTTATCATCAGACGCATAAGAACTATTCAACTGCACAGCTAACTACGAGATCAAGCAGGTCAATCCAATCCAATCCAATCATGTTTATAGCCCCGCCGACCACACAGGCCATATCGCGGCTGTCAAACAAGCAGGTCACAAATTGAAAAGAAAAAAAAAACACTATAAAAAATTTAGGCCCACCTCCGCCTTCCAAGAGGAAAAAAATAAATACTTCATGATAAACTTGTGGTTGGCGTTTTCTTTTCTTTTACTCATTGGCATTTTCTTTTTACCCTTTCACTGTTTGGCGTGATGGTGGTTACAAGCAGGCTGGGCCTGGCGGACATTGGTATTGATTGCTGTGAAGTTCAAGTGAAAAAGTCAGTGATAGTCCTTCGATTTTCTTGGCCCATACTTGCGGAGGGCTGTGTCCCCCACTAACGAGTGCTTGGTGTACAGTCAGAGTCTTCTAGGCAACGTTTTTTTGGGGGAAAATGAAAAGAATTATTACTGACTGACTGTTGATGACTGGCTGGTCTCACTCTCACCAACACATACACTTCTAGGTGTGATTGCGGGTACAATTACATTTAAATAAAAGTACAAAATATGCGTGCACGTGTGTGTGTGTGTGTGTGTGTGCCCCGTGCGTGCGTGCTTACGTGCGCGTGTGCGTGCGTGTGTGTTCTATGAAATGTGAAGTGAATGAGCCAATTGATAACCCTGAAGAATGTAAGACACACCAGGTTGGACTGGAAGATTGTGTAGGACATGTTGACAAAGATTAAGTGACTAGAGTCAGGCTTGTGTTGCAAGATGGAAGCAAAGTTTTATTCCACCACTGTCTCCACAACAGAACATGGAAACAGTTGTTCTCGTTGAGGAACACTTCTTTGATCATCAGAGTGATTTTTGAGAATATGTTACTGACAATATCTTGTAAAAGACAGCAAATTTTACACTATATGATCCGTTAAGTATTTACTTCTATATTGACATACTTTGTGATGATGAAATATCAAGATAGCATGTGACATCGCTGTTTATAGCAAGGAAGGAGAAGAATAGCAGTGATGAGGAAAGAGTGATTGCAAACCACCCAGCTGCCAGAAAAGGGGTTTTCTTTGAAAAAAACAGAAAAATTTGGACTGATGGGGACAGTTTGCAAAAGTACACTGGGGCTACAGTGGTTAACTTGAAGTGGAAGCTTTATTCAATGCCTCTCTGACCAAGCATTGTTCCCCCACAGGAGCTAGCAGACTCTGCTTCCGTTCATCATTGAAAATTAACCCTTGCGAATCAGCTAAATAATAAGGGAGGTATAGATCTACATGTTTGTTTGTTTTTTCTTTTAATCTGCCATTCAACATTTCTCTGTTTGAGATGATAAAGTCATTTTGATCATTTGATGCTAGTAGGAACATTGACACTGTTGTTGAGATATATATATATTATATATATATTTGAATTTGAAAAAAGGGTTATTTCCCTTTGACTGCATGTTTATGCTGTTGGTTTTGACACGGCTACTGTCGTGTATTTCTGTAATTATAAAACCCATTGTTCTCTTGGACAAAGTTTACCTCAGTCTTTGCTTTAAGAAATGACAGAAAAACCAGTGCTATTTCGGTCTAATGGCTATAAGGATGTTTTAGCTCCAGTTAGCTGGGGCACTAAAATGCTACATCATACTGCCCTCGGCGTTGCCCTGCGCAGTACGATGTTAGCACACATGCTGTGTCCCCTCTGTTCGACAACAGCTTAGCGTTATGGTTTGGTACAGGAGAACGAATGGCATGAGGTGACGGCCAGCTGTAGTCCTTACAGCCAGCTAGTTCTATCCCTACTCTTGGCCACATAATGGGGCTTGATCGTCTGAACCCATTCATGGCTTTCACATGCAACAGAGTGCACTAAAGCCAATAGAAGTATGTTTGAATTAAAAGTGAGCATAGATAAGTTGGGTGAATGGGTACCTGCCCTTTTTGGGGTCAGGGAAGGTAAAGCAGTGAGGGAGAGGAGATGGGCACCACCCTCAATATGCCTCAATATTCCAGTGCCAACAAGGAATTTCCTAGTGTGGGTTGTGCCGTTGCAGTACATCAGTGCAGTTACAGAATCATAGAGAAGCTTATTTCTTGTTTCTTCTCCCTTACGTGATGTCAGAGAGTGAAATGCTTCATTTATATGTACCTTCTCCTTTATATGATCAGAAGTGAAGCTCGGTATTGTTCCCCCCTTTACATGACGTCAGAAAGTGAAACGCTTTCATTTTTGTTGCCATTTTTTACGAGCTTCCAGTACATAGTCTTCAAATGTTTCTATGTTCCCTGACCATTTTGAATGAGCTTAACTCGAGGTGTTTCCAGGCCTGTACAAAGAGTTAAAGGGTCACTGCTTTTTGTTTCAACAAAGAACAAGACTTGCAGTCTAATCATAGCCTCAATAATGTACACATGAATTTGTGAACAACTTGTGGTCATCGACGAGCAAAGGCAGTGATAGTTCCATTATCCTCGATATAAAAGAATACAACAACAAACAATGAAAGAGTACAGTGAAGGGCAATGGCCTGTGCCTGTGCACACGACTGAAATAGAAATCGTTATCTCTTTCCCTCACGCAGTCTTTCTGAAATGGATAGCAAACAAAGCGCGGCAACGCTACCGTTAGCTAAACCAACCTCCCCAGATAAAAGCCAATTTACCTGGTAACGCAGACGTTCCTGACACAGCGCAAGAAGAAAAAAACAGTTTTTCTTGGGATTTTTGCCTCATCAGTTCCTTTCTTGCGCTAGAATCTGTACTCCACTTGGTCTGAAGCCGCCTGCCTGCGAAATCAGAAATAGTTATCTAGTGAATCATATTATAGTTAATTATAGTTATTATATCAGATCAGTAAGATGTATATACACAAACAGATGTATGATGCATAAGATAAACAAAAGAGATCACACAGACACACATACACACACAACACACAGCACGCACACACACACCACACCACCAGCCACACACACACACACACACACACACACACACACACACACACACACACACCACACACACACACACACACACACAGAAGACTGCTTTATCATTCTTTGTACGTTGAATTCAAACAGCAACATAACGACTGGAGCTGATGAGGTAAACGCTTGGAAAATAAATTCAACATCTGTTTGCTGTCTGATCCATTAAATAGGGTTTTTAAATTATCAGGATTTCATACAATCAGTATACATAGGGCTACATCTAAACACTGCGTGCGTGCTTCTGCGTGTTGGCACTGTTTATGTGGGCTTGTTAACCCTGGACATGCTGAATTACAGTATATTAGTAACTGATGATTCTCACTGCTAATGGTTGGGGTTTGTTGTTTTTTTTGTGGGTTTTTTTTTTTGGGGGGGGTCTTTGTTTGCTTTTGTTTATTGCTTTGTATGTTTTGTTTTCCCTTTACTTAACAGATCTGACGGGCGATTCCCTTAACTTAACATATAACAGCTTGCCCTCCATACTTACCTACCCAGGCTTTGCGCTCTGAAGACTAGAGCGCAACTCCATAGTCTTCCGAGACTGATGGGTGCCTACTAACTTCACAGACCTTTAACGAGGTTGCCAAACGTGTGGGCCAATGGCCTATGTTGTGGAGAAGCCCTGAACTGAGTGTGTGGCCTGGTGTGCAGGGGCTGTGGCGGAGCGGACCAAGTTCCTGCCCTACCTGGTGTTCTCCTTCTTCAACACTTTCATCTACTGCTTCCCCGCACACTGGGTCTGGGCCCACAACGGCTGGCTCCGCACCCTGGGGGCAGTGGACGTGGCCGGGGATGGACCGGTCCATTTGGTGGGAGGGGTGTCAGCCCTTGTGGCGGCCATCATCATCAAGCCACGCCAAGGGAGATTCACAAAGCACGACCACCACGAAATGGAATCGCCCGTCGGGGCCATTTTGGGAATGTTCATTTTGTGGTAAGGGTGTTTGGGGGATTTATTTGAGGAGGTCGTGTGTGTGTGTGTGTGTGTCTGTGTGTGTGTGTGTGTGTCTGTGTGTGTTCTGTGTGTGTCTCTGTGTGTGTCTCTGTGTGTGTCTCTGTGTGAAAGGTATATTTGTTTGATTAAGGTTTTGTAATATTTTGTTGTTGGTTTTTTGGGGAGGGGGGTGTTATAGTGTTATTTTGTTTTGATCTTGTGATCAAAAGGACTTGCCAAAACAATACTCCAAAGCACTGTTTAAGGAAGAAGAAAAAGAGGCAGACCAAGGAAGTGATGGGAGGACAACATCAGCGAATGGACAGGCCTAGAACTCGACAAAACTCTGAGAAAGGCAGAACAGAGAGAGGGATGGATGGAAGTGGTTGTCGTCTTCGGGGGTGCCCGCACAGTCACCAGGCTAGGGATAGATACATGGATAGATAGAGATAGGTAGTTTTGTTTTGATTTGGGGAGGGTAGAAGAAGCAAGGGCATACAGATTCAGAACCAGATGAAGCTCATAAAAGATTAGACTGGCCTAGTCATTCGGATGAGACTATAAACCGAGGCCCCGTGTGCGAACACACGCAGAACATCTTGCGCACACGTTAAAATCCCGTACCGCCTTTTGGAAGATCAGGCCATCGTGTGCCAGGAGGAGCGGATGACAAAATTATAATAAAAAAACCCAGCATGCACACAGGTGTCACGTTTAGACACCATCCCTGAGGGGAAAAAAAGAATAATGGGTAGGTGCTGCACTTGTGGCGACGCGCTCTCCCCGGGGAGAGCATCCAGAATTTCACACAGAGAAATCTGCTGTGACATAAAGTGGTATAAAAAAAATAAAAAATAAAAATAATAAAATGAAGGCATGGCTGTTTTGCTGCACAAGACTGGTGGCCGTTAAAAATCCATCATCTGACATAAAACAGGAGAGCAGCTACATCTAGCGGCATGGATGACTCGAACGTAGCCAGCCTGCAATGCTCTACTAGGACAGGGACACGGGCTTTGCTGATTCAGCCTGGGACACGGAGTTCAGTGCCCCAGTCAAGTGGTGCTTTAGGCAGTGATTGCAGACATCAAGTGTGTCTTGTGGTGGTGGTAGTGGTGCTGTTTATTTTTTTATTCTACTTTATTTTATACCACTTTATGCCACTACAGATCTCTACCCGGGGAGAGCGCGTCGCCACAAGTGCTGAGCCACCCATTATTTTTGTGTGTGTTTTTTTCCTGTCTACAGCTGTATTTGTTTCCCTATCAGAGTGGCTTTTTTAAACATAATTTTGCCAGGGGCAACCCCCTTGTTGCCTTTGGTTCTTTTACGTGCGCTAAATAATGATTCGTAACACACGGGACCTCGGTTTATCGTCTCATCCGAAAGACTAGCACCCAGACCACCACTCATGGTCTCATGGATGGGAGGAAAAGTTCTGGGCCCAAACGGGATTCGAACCACAGCACACTCCGACCCAGACTGTTGGCTTTGTAGACAGGCGCGTTACCTGTAGAATGTTACCTGTAGAAACACGGTGTGCAGGTGGAGTTGGCTGGCCTTCAGCTGCGGCAGCACGTACGGCATCTCGGGGGGGAAATGGAAGATTGCCGCCAGGTAACACACACACACACACACACACACACACACACACACACACACACACACACACACACACACACACACACACACACAACACAACACAACACCCCCCACACACACACACACACACAGAGAGAGAGAGAGAGAGAGAGAGAGAGAGAGAGAGAGAGAGAGAGAGAGAGAGAGAGAGAGAGAGAGATCCTTTTTGTCTAATATCACCTAATGTGAATAGACGTTAAGTTAAAGATGACCGAACACACGCGCACACACACACACGCGCGCGCACACGCACACACGCACGCACGCGCGCACACACACACACACAGCCTTTTTGTCTAATATCACTTAATGTGAATAGACGTTGGATCAAAGACGAACGAACACACATACAGACACACACACACATACAGACACACACACACACACACACACACACACACACACACATATCACACACACACACCACCATCATCATCATCGTCGTCGTCGTCGTCGTCATCGTCGTTATCATCATCATCATCATCATCATCATCATCATCATCATCATCATCATCGACCTTGTGTCTACTTAAAGCCAGGCAAGGACATGACAGTGCAGTGTGAAGTGTCATGTTACGTTACGTAATTCCCTCGTCAATGGCCCGTTTAATCAGTGGTCTGTGGGCTCTGGGAGTTGTTGTGTAAGGTTGCCTGTTATGGTGATGACATTGCTGCAAATGTTGTGGGATGGGATGGATGCATTACGTGAGGTTTCTCTAATTCGTGAGTTTGTATTGCAGTTTGTAGTGTTGTGTTGTCTGCTCGTATGGATGATTACAGTGTTGTGTGATGTGATGTATTACGTGAGGACTTTGAGGGTGAGTTTGTATTGCAGTGCATTGAGTAGTGCTGTGCTGTGTTGTGTTGTCTGCTCGTACCGATGATTGCAGTGTTGTGTGATGTGATGTATTACGTGAGGACTTTAAGGGTGGAGTTCTATTGCAGTGTATTGTGTAGTGTTGTGCTGTGTTGTCTGCTCGTCTGTCGATTTTTAGACGGCTACGTTGTGGCCGCGTTGTGTTATGTTGTGTCCTATTCTATTCTGTTCATTGTGTTGTGTTCAGTTCTATTCCATTCTGTGCTATACCATACCACTTTCAATTGCGTCAGATGTCTCTGCGTGAAGTTCACGCTGCTGTCTCCCCAAGGAGAGCACGTCGCCACAAGAGCAGCGCCACACATCTGTTGATATTTTCTTCTTGTCTGTATAGTTTGTTTTCTATCATTGTGTGTGTGCGTGCATGCGTGCGTGCGTGCGTGTGTGTGTGCGTGTATGTGTGTGTGTGTGTGTGGTGTGTGTGTGTGTGTGTGTGTGTGTAATACGTCTGTGTGTGTGTGTGTTTGTGTGTGTGTGTGTGTCTGTGTGTGTGTTCAGTTGGTGTTCTTGTTGGGTTGACTCTGTGTGCTTAGTGTGTTTCTTTTACTTGTGTGTGGCACGTGATGAAGTATGCATGTGCGTGTGTGCACGGGCTACCCACTAAGTGCGGAGTGTGTTGATGTGGACAGGTCTGCAGCCAACACCCTGATGGCCGCCAACAGCGGGGGCATTGTGGCCTTTCTGTCCAGGTGAGGGGGGGGGGGGGGGGGGGGGGGGGGGGCTGTGTGGTCCTTAAGTGGTTTTCCTGTCCCTAACCGGATCCACACTTTCTACTGGGCCAACCCTACCTAAAAATACCTGGGCATCAGTTTTTTTTTTTACTGCTTGGCACATCGTTTTATAGCAACGCAGATGAAAACACAAACTGAAATAACGGCTTTGAAAGATATGAAGCAAGTGAAGATTAAAGTTTATTGGATTAACATCTTGTCATATTGCTGTTGTTTGGGATTGTGCTCCATTTCGTTGACAGAAATTGACATGCTTATCACCTTAACATACTGACAGTCATTTTTGGAACGGGCAGGGGCAGTGGAATGCTCTGATCCAGTTAGCGCCAGATGACCACTTAATGACACCGCAGGCGTGATCTGCGTGTCTTCAATTCACTGCAGCCATTCCTTTTCATCTTCTGGTTGAAAAAGAAATTACCCTGTCAAGTCGGAATTTGTTTGAATTTGGGGTTTCCGGCTGTTGGTTTCTTTGATTGGTTGGTTTTGATTTTAATTAAAGCTTGGCTTCGGTTTGGAAAGGGTTGACGGTATATGTTCATTCGTGCTTTATTTCTTTGTGTGTTTTTATAATAGCTATTTGATTTGTCTATTGGAGTGTTTGTAGTCTTGCTTTAATTTGATTTCACACAAGAATTTCGTGTACAAAAAAAACAAACCCGGCAAAGAGTTTTTAGCCATGAGGATGAAGTTTATGATGATGGTAATGGTTATTATGATGCTGTTATAGATTGCGGGGGGGGGGGGGGGGGTTATTGATACTACTGTTGTTACTATAGTGCTGATGTAGTTGCTGCTCTTGTTGTACACACAGGAGCTTAGTGTAGAATTGGAAAGGGAAAAAAACCATGACGGTGATAACGTGTTCTTTCTATTTTCCAGCTATGTCATTCACAGAAAGTTCTACGTTCGTTACGTCATCAACGGAATCATGGCCAGTCTGGTCTCCATCACAGGTAAAGTGTGTCTTCCTCTTCACTCTTATCTTTCTCGTCATGTGCTTGTGTCTTCTTTTGTTCATTTCCTCTTTCCTTTTCATTCTTTGTCTTTTTCCTATTTGATTTTTGTTGTTGTGTTGTTTCCCGTCTTTTATTCTAAGCTTGTTTGTAGTTTAAATAGATGTTTATTCAAAAATCCTGTTATGTATTACATACACAATGAGCTTGAAGAACAACAAGAGAAAAGCATACAGTGTGCCCTGGCAAAACAAAAGAAAAAAAGAAAATCAACTTCGGTTTTTATGTGTCTTTTGTGTTTCTATTTTTTAATCTTAACGTTTTTCTGATGAATTCCTTTGTTATTGTAATTTTTGTTTCTTTTAATTTTTCTACCTTTTTTTATTTTTTCTATCTGGGGGTTTTTCTACTTGATTTACCCATATGTTTTTCTGGATATGTTCGTTCTGTCTCTTTTTTCAGTTTTTTATCATAGTTAAATACAGTATAGCGTCAAATTTAGTTTTACTCACAAAAATACACATTCAGATGTAGAGTGTTTTTTTTGGTTTATCAGTTCAACATAATTGTATTTCAATATCCACACTGAAACAGTGACCTACGTGTAGCAAATGTGATTAAAAATGCCAGGACAGGCATGGACTCTGCCCGACTCATCTTTCCAAGAGACCAAGGGCAGTACACTCATATACTGCTCAGACAGCTAAGGAAGAAGTCAGTCAAGTTGTCAGGTCACGTACGTCAGGTCAAGTCGAACTATCAAGTCATGTCAGGTCAAACAGCCAGCCCTTGACATTTTTTTTTTTTATACTTGTAATGTTTTAGTATTTGTGCTTTGGAGAGGTATTTTCTTTTCTTCTCCTTTTTAAAAAAAAATTCTTAGCTGATTTAACTTTGTACTCCTAACTTCTATCGTCTATTTTTTCGCAAGTTTCCTGCACTCACAATTTTCATTTCAGAACTTACTTTTTAAACATTTCTGTCTGTCTGTCTGTCTGTCTGTCTGTCTGTCTCTGTCTCTGTCTGTCTCTGTCTCTCTCTGTCTGCCTGTCTGTCTGTCTCTCTGTCTATCTGTCTGTCTATCTATCTGTCTGTCTGTCTGTCTGTCTGTCTGTCTGTCTCTCTCTCTCTCTCTCTCTATTTCCGAAAAGAATTTTTCTAACTTTGATGATGCTGAATTTCTTTCAGATCTGTTAAACTCACCTTTAAACGATGTATATCAGTGCACTGACCCTAATCAGTCCTTAGAAATATGGTACAACATTTTTTATAGTATTTATAATAAGCATGCACCATTTCAAACCAAAAGAGTCAGCTACCAATCTAAACCTCCATGGCTGACAAAAGAAGTACAAAAACAAATATACCAAAGAGATTATCTTTTGAAAAAAGGAAGCCATCAAGAATATAAAAAGCAAAGAAATTTTGTAACCTTCCTCCTACGTGCTGAAAAAAAGAAATACTTTGAAGACTTAATCAGTAAAAAGAAAGACAGCAAGTCTGTATGGAAAGCAGTCAATCTACTTACTAGAAAGAACTGTAATAAAACACCTAGCGTTTTAGATGATATCTCTGCTGATGCTTTAAACCTTCAGTTTGCAACTATTTCAGATAGAATAATAACTAATGATAAATCAAAAACTAATAACTTAAAAGTTTTAGAAGCCTTTTACAGCAACAAAAATATAAATTCCGAACTAAGAATTCCATGCATGAGCGTACACGAAGTATTTACCGCTTTGAAAAGTATGAAGCAGACGGCAACTTGTGGCTTAGATGGTTTGAATAGCAAAATTCTTAAATTAGCTGCACCAGTCATAGCAGAGACACTGACTTACATCTATAATCTTTGCATAAGCAAAAATACCTTTCCAACTATGTTTAAACACAGCAAAATTATTCCTTTGTATAAATCAGGAGATCAAACTGATCCCTCTAATTATAGACCCATCTCAATTTTATCTGTCCTCTCAAAACCATTAGAGAAACACATTAATAAATGTCTACTTAATCATTTAAATGAAAATAGCCTTATACACCCCAATCAGTCTGGGTTCAGAGCAAATCATTCATGCCACACTGCCCTTGTTAAACTTATAGACAGATGGTTAGTTAATGTAAACAAAAAAGAATTTACAGGAGTTTTATTTATAGATTTTGCGAAGGCCTTTGATGTTATCAACCACAATCTGCTAATAAGGAAACTTGTATATTATAAACTATCTTCTGATGCCTTAAAGCTTATATCTTCCTTCCTTTCTAACAGACAACAACAAGTTTATGTTAACAAATATTGTTCCCCTTTTCTACCAAATAAATTTGGTGTACCACAGGGTTCTATCCTAGGTCCCGCATTATTTTCTGTTTACATTAATGATCTCCCTTTATTTACAAAAGCTTCCTGTGACTTATTTGCAGATGACACCACTATTGATATTAACCATGTTAACTCGTCTCAAGTCTTCCGCAATTTGCAAGAAGATATTAATGTGCTTCTGGAATGGACTCAAATAAACCACATGGCACTTCATCCAAAGAAAACCAAATTTATGCTCATTTCCACAAGACAGAAACGACAGAACCTTAATATCGATCTACCACCGCTCTATATTGGCAATGAAAAAATAGAGGAAGTCTCAAATCACAAAATTTTAGGGATAACCATTGATAACAACCTACTATGGTCTGCCCACATCCAAAAACTGTCAAAAAACATTGCCTCAAAGGTATACCAACTTGGTAAGATAAAAAATTTCCTAACTCTGCATGCCAGAAAAATATTTTTTTATTCTTATATTCAAACTTCTATTGATTATGCATCTACATTGTGGGATATGGCCAGCAACAATCTCCTTAAATTAATAGTGAGAGTGCATAAACGCGCCATAAAGCTTATCTTAAACAAATCATCTTCTTTAACAGTAGCTGACCATTCGGAGAATAATATTCTTCCCCTTAAATCCAAGCTTCTTTTTAACAAAGGAGTTTTGATGCATAAGATCTTACATGGAAATGCCCCATCCTTATTACAAAGCATTTTTACAGTAAATAATTCTAGACATTCTCATTTGATTAATCTACCTCTACCTAAGATGATCCTATTTAAATCAAGCCTGGCATATTCTGGGGGATGGCTGTGGAATAGGCTTCCATCCCAATTAAAAAATGAAACTAATCTGACAAAATTTAAAACAATGTATCATAATCTTTTGATGAAACAATATGATATAACATATCTC
>CM060334.1:6153123-6192670 GCA_030674155.1 Stramonita haemastoma
GTTGTTTTGCTTTTTTTTTTTTTTATTCGTGTCCATTTTAAAATCAATCTTTTACTCTTTGTCTTTCTGTTTGCTTCGGTTCTTTTCCCTCTCTCTTTCTTTTAGTTTCTATTTTTTATGCGTATATTCTAATTTGAATTCTTTTTTTCGGGTAAATTGAAAAAGCACCCATGTGCTTTCTTACATCTAGTCCCCGTCTGCTTGCAGTTTTTTTGTGCAAGACGTTCTGCGCGCATACGCATACGGGACCTCTGTTTATAGTCTCATCTGATGGACTTTCGGGGTAATGGAGTCGACACTGATGTTAACTCCAGGCAAAAATCCCCTCGAACAGGCGTCTCAATGGTGATTCAAATCTGATGCTGTCAGGTCGCGAGCACGAAGGAACGATGTGTGTGTGTGTGATATCTGTCAAAACTTCCTCCTTCTCTCCTCCCCCAAACCACCACCACCACCCTCACCACCACCACCACCACCTTGCACACTACATAATTCTAACACAAACTTCGTATTTCTCTCCCCACCCACCCCCCACCTTCAGCCACCACCACCACCACCACCACCCCACCTAACCCCCTGAACTTAATTCTAACACAAACTTCTCCCTTCTCTCCTCCATCAACCACCACCACCCCCAACCACCACCACCACCACCACCACCATCACCACTACCACCACTACCTAGCACACTAAATAATTCTAACACAACCTTCTTCTTCCTTCTCTCCACCCCCCCCCTCTTTACCACCACCACCCACCACTTTGCACACTAAATAATTCTAACACAAACCTCGTCCTCTCTCTCTCCCGAACCACCCCCAACCTCCACCACCACCACCACCACTACACCATCACCACCCACCATGCACACTAAATAATTCTAACAAAAACTTCGTCCATCCTCTCTCCCCACCCCCCCCACCCCCCACCCCCCACCACCAATAATTATAATACAAATTTCGTACCCCCCACCACGACCTTGCACACTAAATAATTCTAATACAAACTTCTTCTCTCCCCCCCCCCACCCCCACCACCACCCAACCCCCACCCCCACCCCAAACCCCAACCCCAACCCCACCCCCAACCACCCCAACCCTAACCACCACCACCACCTAGCACACTAAATAATTCTAACACAAAACTTCCTTCTCTCACTCTCTTCAACCACCCCCACCACCACCCAACCACCACCCACCAACCAACCTTCACCACCAACCACCACCAACCACAACCACTCCAGCCAGCTGCGGAGTGACGACAGTGAAGGAGTCTCTGGCTATCGGGGGGGTGGGGGCGGTGCTGACGCTGGTGGTGAATCGCGTGATGGAGGTGGTGAAGGTGGATGACCCCGTGTCGGCCTTCGCCGTCCATGGCGTGGGCGGCATATGGGGCCTGCTGGCCACGGGGGTCTTCGCTCACAAGGACGAGGTGGCCAGCCTCTTCAACGACAGGCAGGGACTCGTGGCGGTGAGGGGGTGGGAGGGGGGGGGGAGAGGGAGGGTGGGGGTGGGGAGGGGGGTGGGGGGTGGTGGGGGGAGAGGAGGGGAAAAAGGGGGGAAGACAGAAGACATGCATGCATGCATGATGCATACATACATACATACATACATACAACATACATACATACATACATACATACATACATACATACATGCATACATGCCTACATGCATACATGCATGCATGCATGCATACATACATACATACATACATACTACATACATACATACATACATACATACATACATACATACATACATACATACATACATACATACATACATGTATACATACATGTATACATACATGTAATACATACATACATCATACATACATACATACATACATACATACATACATACATACATACATACATACATACATACATACATACATACATACATACATACATACATACATGCATGCATGCATACTGCATACATACATACATACATGCATGCATACATGCATGCCCTGCATCTCTTTTGCTGTTCTGATTGTGCACATGCAGAAGGACACCACGGTATAAAATGTACACTAGTCTCTCTATCAGTAGAAAAATGCTGATGGGCAACGAAAGTCGTGTTTCTCTTCTCTAGTCTAGATCTCACCGTGCGAATGGAGTTTGGTGGTTGTATTGACTGTCTTAAAAGCTTGTTGTGTGTATGTATAGTTGTAATTGCGATCCCCCCAAAAAGCTTAAGAGTTCAAAATTTAGTGTTTGAGGTTTTAGTGTGGGATGGTATAATTGCTATCTGCGGTGTGTGTGTGTGTGTGTGTGTGTGTGTGTGTGTGTGTGTGTGTGTGTGTGTGTGTGTGTGTGTGTGTGGTTATTAGCTATTAGTCAAGTCATTAATGTCTTAAAGTATGCACAAATCTAGGTACAGTTTCTTCATTTGTGTTATCTTGTATTCAGTTATACTGTTTCTCGTCATGTGCATTCCTATATTCAGTCATATCATGTACTGAGCATGTCCCTCTCATCTGACAGTCACTATGCATGCATGTATGTATGTATGTATGTATGTATGTATGTATGTATGTATGTATGTATGTATGTATGTATGTATGTATGTATGTATGTATGTATGTATGTATGTATGTGTGTGATGTATGTATGTGTGATGTATGTGTATGTGTGCATGTGTATATATAGATATGTATGTATGTAAGCTCTTCTCTCATGTCCCCTACGTCCTTTGATGGATATGATAGTGTACACTCGCTCTCTCTCTCTCTCTCTCTCTCTCTCTCTCCTCTCTCTCATCTCTCTCTCTCTCTCTCTCATATCATCATCTATTTATATTTATATATATATATATATATATATATATAATTATACTAATTAATGTTGTGTTGTGTGTGGTGTCAGGGAGGCGGGTTTTACCTGCTGGGTGTGCAGACGTTGGAGGTGGTGAGCATCACGGCGTGGACAGCCCTCACCTCCTTCCTCCTCCTCACCCTCATTGACATGGCGCTGGGGCTGAGGGTCACCCAGCAACAGGAAGAGGTGGGGCAGTCTGTCAGTCTGTCACCCTGATGTCTGATGTCTGATGAATGACTGGCTGACTTCCCTCTTTCTTTTTTTTTTTGCTTGTTGCCTTCTGGCTGTAAGGCCGTGTGGGGAGAGGGGGAGGGGGAGTGAGTGTGGGAGGGAGAGAGGAGGGGAGAGAGAGAAAATGAATGAATAAATGAATAATTTTTATTTTTCAAGGTTACAGAGTAAGCATTACATACTTTTTTCATCCAGCCCTTGCCCTGATCAGGGAATAAAGCTAAGAAACCCCCTCCCTACCCCTACATACCAGCATCACCAACACAGCAGTTCAACCAATATTTTAAAAGAGGGAAACGGGACACATTAACAAAACGCGTAATCGAGAGAGAGAAAGGGAGATAGAGAAAGAGAGGGGGGGGGAGAGAGAGAACGGAAGAGAGAGAGTGGGGGGGGGGGGGGGGGGAGGGAGAGAGAGTGGGAGGGAGAAGAAAACCTTGAGACAGGTGGAAAAAAAAAAGACCTTGTAAATTTTAACTGAAAAGTTGCCTGTTTTTGTTAATAATGTCAATATCACCAAAACAAAACAAAAAGAAAAGTCTTGTAGTCAAGATCACAAGTCATAATTGGGCAGCAAAGCAAATTCATTGATGAAATATTGTTGGTTTTTTTTGTTTTTGTTCCGGTTTTTTTTAGTATGAAATCTGACATCGTAGAGATTGTTATTTCATGTGAGAAGAGAGAATATACTTTTGGCATGAACAGGACTTCTCTATTTCAAGTATTCAAATTCTCATAAGGTAGGAGGGAAGGGAAATATGCTGGTTTCCCTTTTCTTTTTTTTCTTTTTAAAGACATCAGATATTTTGAGGTTTCGATGTAAAGTAATCCATTCTGGAATCGAAGAAATTTGTTTTTCTTTCTTTTCAGCACAAAACAAAACTTTCTAATCAAAGGGATTAAAAAACAACAACATTTCAATGGTAAGGACAATTTTCTTCCCTTGCAGTAAGTGAAAAACTGTATAAAATTGACAGCAAAAAAGGACTTCAGAGTGTATGATCAAAGGGACAGAACTGCATGAAAGATGTAGTTCAGCGAAGATGCTTATGTGTATGAGTAGTTTCTCTTAACTTGCGACATTGTGTGAAAAACAAACTAACCAAAAGAGAAGGCAACCACCACGACCCCCCCAAAAACAACAACAACAACAACAAAACCGTAAAAATAAACGCCACAAACACTGATTAACAAAGTAAAACATTATATATGAATCAGGTATTACTTTTATTGCCGTTATCAAAAGCGTAGAAATTGGGTGTGTCTATATACATGAAGTTTTCTTTTTCAGTCTCGACAGGCCGGTACAGAATGTTTTGCAGCATTCCAAAAGAATGAAGCTTCAATGTCATGGACAAACTCATAACCTTTTGCGGGGGTGGAAAATATCAGCGTATAATGCGGTTTCTAAGTTTTCATTCTCAGTGACAGTGGACTCGTTCTTTTGGGGTGCAGTAGCAACTTAAAATCTGACATGATCTTTGACTTAATGCTGCTGCTCGCCAAATTTCACGTATTTGAATGTAAACACTAAAAGAATCTGCCTGCGTTTGAAATATTTACGTGACAACTAAAATCGAGATAATTATGAGGTTGAAAATGTGTAGCATAATCTATGGAAAGTTTCACTGCACATTGGTGTACATATGCTCCTGTTAGATTAGAGCAAACTCTGTCACTGCTGGAGAACTCAGTCTGAAAGGTAAAATCACTTCACTCAGCTCAGCAGTTTCATTGCGGTGGTGTGGTGTTTTTATTGTTGTTGTCTTTATTTTTTGTGGTTTTTGTTTTGGGTTAAACAATCTTCTGTCAATTATGTGTGTAGAGGTTATGTATGTATATGTATGCACACACACACACACACACACACACACACACACACACACACAACACACACACACACAACACATATATATATATATTATATATATATATATATTGTCTATATGTGTATGTATTTATGTATGTATGCATGCATGTGCATGTCAAGTCAAGTCAAACTGTTATTTTCAGATGGTACATTGAATAAGCAGTGCAATTGCTTTTTTTTAATCAAGCCATCCATCTAAGAAAAAATTAGTATATATCATATTTGAAAAAGGAAAAACCTTAAGAAGATATGAGTGACCATCCTATTTTTTTATTTTTTTTTTTATTCTTCCATATCGAGGATAATGGAATAAGCACTCATATGCTTTTTTCATCCAGTCCCGTGTGTATGCATTTTGTAAATTATGTCATCTGTTCCACCGGCACACGATGGCCTACTCTTACGAATTGCGGAACAGGATTTAACGTGTGCGCAAGATGCTCTGCGTGCGTTCGCGCACGGGCCTCGGTTTAAAGTTCATCCAAAGACATTGGGGCGAGTGGAATCAGCACTTATGTTAACTCAGGGAAAAATCCCTCGAACGGAATCGAACCTGGTCGTCAAATTGCCAGCGCATTTTGACCATCTGAGTTCATATGTTAGCTGAAACTTATGTTTGTATGTTGTATATCTGTAATCTCATATTTTTCAGTTTCTTTATATTCTTTGATATGAGCCATTTGTGGGTTGATGCTTACATTATTATTGGTCTATGTACATTATTTGATTTTTAGGGAGTATTTGCAAGCACCGTTTCTGTTTTGTTATTGTTGTCTCTATTTTTGTTGCTGTTGAGTTTTGTTTTGTTTTGTTGGTTTTCTGTTTTGTTTGGTGGTTGGGGGGGGGGGCATTTGTAAGTTAGTTCTGTGATCAGAAGGAGATTCTTGGACTCCAGGGTAGGCCAATACTAAGTTTTTTAAAATTAATAGCGATGTTGTTTCAAGTCGTCTCTATCAGGAAATACTGACATAACCAGACTCTCTTTGCAGGAGTGCCATGTACCAAAAAGTGGTTCTCACAGCCTTGCTGTGCCGTCATGTGCACTAGACTGTACTGTGGGTGTGCGTGTGTGTGCGTGCGTGCGTGTGTGTGTGTGTGTAAGTGTGCGTGCGTGCGTGCGTGCGTGTGTGTGTGTGTGTGTGTAAGTGTGCGTGCGTGCATGGCGCGCGCATGCGTGCTCCCCCTAGTCCAGCTAACCCAGCTAAGTCAGTGTGGTGTTGTGACACACAGGTGGGCATCGACCAGATAGAACACGACGTGCACTTCATCCCCACCTGCCACACCCCCACACCCCCTCCCCCGCCCCCTCTCCCCCCTCCTCCTCCTCCTCCTCCTCCTCCCGCGGCCCTCACCTCAACCCCGCCTTCCTGCCCGACAAGGAAACCCTGTCCGGCGATTCCTGCTTCGCCTTCACCACTAGCACCAGCAGCAGTTCCAGCAGCAGCAGCAGCAGCGTGACGATGCGGCGCTCTGTCTACAGCATCAGCGGCCTCAGGGACCCCCATCCGCACAGGACCCGCCGCTTCTCTGCTAACGATGCGGAGTGTGGACAGTGGCCCAGCAGTGACGTGCTGAGGTGGCGGGACATGCTCTTTCCTCACCAAGGGGGGGACAGCGGGGGTGCCGGGTTGAAGAAAGAGGGAGGGAGGGAGAGTCGTAGAGGAGCCCCTTCCTGGCGGGGGAGGTGGGGGTTGTCTTCTGGTGGGAAGGGGGAGGGGGGTGGAGGGGAGAACGCGTAGTTATGGGGGGGGGGAGGGGTGTTAGAGTTGGGGAGGTGGGTGTTGGTTGAGGTTATGGATTTTTATTGCAGTGGTGCTTGCTGTGTCTGTGTTTGTTGTTGAAGTTTGGGTCAAAACCAAGCCAGTAAACAGAGAAAAGGAAACACTGAAGAGTACCCAACGATTGAGAGAGGGAAAGGAATGTCACATTTCCCAAGGGTCGGTGGTGAAGTTTGAATGGCTTCAGGATAGGAATAAATTCTGGGGAGAAAAATCTTCAACAATCAACATCTCCATAACATTCTGAAATAAAACGCATTCAGTTAGGATTTTGGGGTCGCAAAATTATAAAATGTATAAGCATTTAAGGCTGTTATGAACAAAACTGATTTTGTAGAAAAACTACTGCGCTTTGCTATGATTGAAGGTATAGGCATATCCCCAAAACAACCTCGTGTCTCAGACTGTTGGAGTTGTGGGTTTCCTAACTGATACTGCCACATTGCCTAGGGGAACTGTTCAGGAAAAGAGAAACTCCTGCACGTGGATGCGCAAATGTTATTCTATTCCCCGAAGTCGGAATGCGGCTACAATAACGGTAGGTAAAAACGGTCGCGTTTGCAAAATCTCACCAGTAGTAAACCTCAGAGTTCTAGCCGAGGAATGAAGAAAAAAAAAGTATATGATCAAAATTCCATGTAGCCACTGTGAGTGTAGGCCTGTAACGGGCAGTCAGTTAGCAGAAGGCATACTGATACACCACTTCACAGCAAAAACGTTGGGCCTCCTGGTTTGGTGATCAGTGGGTTCACACCAGTGGGGGGTGGGGGGGGGGGCAGAGAGGGGAGGGGAGTGGGGGGGGGGAGTATCTGGATTCACTATGTGAAAAAAAATTGTTGTATCTTGGGATACTTTTTATAGCCTACATGTTAAAAGTTCATCTTTCCAATATTTTCCAACATTCAAACTGGGTCTTATATGTGTGCTGCTTTCTCAGGTTTCTTGTTGTGCTACTGTTCAATGTGTGTGAAACGACTTGATGAACAAGAGTAATGATTAGGCTGAAACATATTTCCCCTTATTCAGTATAGTGGACTAATTTGGAGATGGACAATCTGGAAATGGAGTGAGAAAAATCAAAGTCAGGGCTGTTCAACTTTTGTCTAGTGTAATTTTGGTTTGGTTTAGTTTTTATCATCACTTTTGTTTTATGTTGCTGCATGAGTCCACTTGTTCACTGAAAAATAGCCCAGTATGTTGTTCTTTGGGGTCTACTCGTGACGATTTGGACTGGGCAAAATCAATGAATGTGAATTAGGACTGAAGAAGTTGTTTGATTCAGACGGCTTTTAACTTCTGTGTGGGAGGTAGTGCAAGAGCAAAAAGTCACACTCGTTTATAGTGAACAGTGCAACCTGATAGTGTTGATTATAATTGTTCTCAATTTAGAGTGGATTGAAAGGGGGCTAGAACAACAGCGTGTTACGTTTTTACAATATTTAGTATTCCATGCATTTAGGCTCTATTCATTGCATCAGAATTTCCAGCTTCCTTGAGCAAGAAACATTTTCAAGGTGATTTTTAATCATTTAAGAATGAATGTAACTTATTATTTTAGAATCAATTTCATATGAGGACAATACGTGATTGGAATCAAACACTTCAGTTCTGCATTTAGAGGCACCTTGCTTTGCCAAAGAATCCACCAACTCATCGCAATAAATTCCACAGTCAGAAGGGATCCAGCAAAAAGTTATTCTGGTGCCTCTGCTGCCAATACAATGTATCAATTAGGAATTAATCTCAGACACAATAGCATTCCTCACTTTTCCCTGCCAGGTCTTTAATGCCGTTAGTACTGCTATTGAGTCAACGTAAGATAGACTTGGCATACATCAATAGCAGTGTCAGACAAAAAATCAAGGCTATAAGGATTGCAAGCAGTTCAGAAAAAATAGAAAACTGTTCTCCTAAACACATGATTTTTGTTCTTTTAAAACAAGAATCATGAATGCCGCCCCACTTTTGCCTTATTCTATGACAGATCCACCAATGTACGCTTTCAGGTGATTGGATAGTTACTTTCAAAGTGACTTTTTACATCAACTGTGAGTCGATTTTGGTCCTCATTTTTTCATGTCCGTGTAATTAATGTCAAATTTTATTTAACTGAAATATATTCCCAAGGAGGAATTTGGGGAACCACCGGTAAAACTGGAACTGTTGCAATATCAATACCTTTTTCTGTCATGAAAAGTATCTGTATAATTCTTAATTGGCTGCAGAAATGAAATATTGCATGCTTGTTTCGGGTAATCAGTGTCTTGATCCATACATATCTCATCTTTGACTGAATCTGGAATAGAGAGACTTTTAATCAAGTATTTTGATACCGCCAATATTTGTGATCCGAAAGTGATAGTAAGTATGGTTGTGTATAAGTATTATCTGCGCTAGCATGAGCTGATACACTAAGTGTTACCTTAGTCTTAGTGTACCGGCTGTATGAGATCAGATGCATTTATTCCTGGGATTCCTTCATCTCCCTTGCTACAGAGGATTTTCGTTGTTGTTTTTGTATTGTTATCCACGTGTTTATCTTTACAATAGACATTATGTTTTTTTGTTTTTAACAACTGCGGTGCTTCTTGCCTGGTCATCTGTTGACCCGTTTATTTGTGGTCTACATGCCCCCAGTTGCCGTGATGATTGGATGTTATTGATACTTCTGTGATCTAAACACACACTATAAAAATGCAGAGACAAGTACCTGTATCATAGTCCTTATTCACAGTATACGCTTTGTGAACGAGCTGTGATGTGAAAGGGAAATAATATTGCTAAGACAAATCACAATCACTGTGGGATATCATGTATTCCAGTGTGACTGTTGAATGGTACTTAGATAATAATGATACGAAAAGTTCTGATTAAAATGTTGTATACTTCTTCAGCAGAAAACAATTTTTCATGATGTTATCTTCAAACAGGTTAAATCACGCCAAAATCCAATATCAAAACGATCTATTTTTCTCAAAGTCTCCGGTTAATAACTAAAAAGTTGCCATAGGGTCATTGTATAAGGGAATTCATCTACTGACTGACTTGTCCAACAGTATAGGCAATGGTTATATCCCTTGGTCTAGTCCAATCGAGTTGTTGAGTTATTCAATTTCTCAGCAATTATATCTGCAATAGTAATCTGAGGCCTATCAAATGTTCCCAGGGAAATAAAGCATGTTTTCTGTATTTGACAAAAGCTGAAGAAATCAATCCCTTCCCAAAATGTCTGTTCTTTGATGTTGACTATCAACATGGCTGCCTGTAGTGACGAGGCCCCAGAAGGACTGTGCTTCAAATGCTGGCTGGTTCTGTTGTTGCTGATTGCCTCCTCATCACTAGAGAAAATCGGCACCTAACATTTCATAGCATCTTATTTATAGTCAAGCGCTTTGATTTGTGTACTCTCCAAGATTCAGCGCTATATAAATCCCATATAGTATTATTATTATTATTTATTTTATTGTTTTAATTATTATTATTATTATTATTATTATTATTATTGTTGTTGTTGTTGTTGTTTCTTTTTATAACCAGTGCATAGAAAAATGTTGTTATCGTCAAGCTTTTAAAGTTGCTAAAACGCTTCCACTTTTTAAGCTGTTTAAGACGGGTGATCCAAATGGCATCTGTAACGACAGGCCTGCATCATTCCTTATCCGAGTCCCTTGAAAAACATCTACAACAGAATGTTCAGTCAGTCTTTGCATTGTATGAACTGTTTCACCTAGATCAAAGTGGAGTCAGGAAGCAGCATTCATAGCCATGCTGTGCTAACTAATCTTATGGAGCTGTGGCATTGAGACAGTAATAGTGATATTTTTGGTGCAGTGCTTGTAGACTTTGCTAAAGATGTTGACACAGTTTATCATTCACTTTTCGTAATTTAAAAAAAAAAACAACCCCCCCCCCCCCCCACAACCAAGCTTGCTTTGTGTGGTTTAAGCTCTGACTCACTCGAACTTATTTCTTTTTGCCTCAACAACACAATTTAAGTTGAGTGTGATGTTTCTGGTGTAATAATATTGTGTATTATAATAATAATGATTTTTAAAATTGCTCTTAGTGTATGCCATGTTATAATCATCTGTGTGTTGTATGTATGTATGTATGTATGTATGTATGTATGTATGTATGTATGTATGTATGTATGTATGTATGTATGTATGTATGTATGTATGTATGTATGTATGTATGTATGTATGTGTGTGTGTGTGTGTGTGTGTGTGTGTGTGTGTGTGGTGTGTGTGTGTGTGTGTGTGTGTGTGGAGGAGAGAGAGAGAGGGGGTGGGGGTGGGGGGGGTTGGTTGGGGTTGTATGTGTGCGTTCGTGTGTTGAATTTCCAAGAATGATTTATATTACTTTTTAGGGTGAATGTCTTCTGTGTATTGTTTTTATGTATGGCCTATAACTCATGCGAATTTCTCTGTTCATTGAGATAATAAAGTACAAGTATCGATATTATCGGTCGAGATTCAGATACGTAGGCGCGTAGATGAAGTTGTTGTACCATTGGCACTGGAAGCGACGAAAATAACGCAAACAAAACAAACAACAGGCAAGAAACAAGTACCGTGATAAGAAAAAATCAGTCACGACAAGAAACACAAAACAAAACAAGCAAACAAAACATGAACAAACAAACAAAATACTGACAAAGAATGAAAACAGGGAGTAAACTTGCGTACAGGTCTATTCCTTTCGAGGTTGTTTCCCTTATAATGGTTGTGTGTGTGTGTGTGTGTGTGTGTGTGTGTGTGTGTGTGTGTTGGGGGGACACTGCACTGCTTTTGTATTGTAGAAAGAGCCCAAGTCTCACTGTCCCCTCCACATGGTGCCCCCTGGGTAAGGCTAACGGGAGAGGGCTGTTATCAGAAGACAATGGCAAACCACCGATATCAATCTCTTTGACCAAAACTCCACACATGTTGCAGGGGGGAAAAAAGAAGAAAGCCGTAGGACTGCTTTCACTGAGAGCCGCACTCGCAAATCACCTAGGTTTTTACACATGCTGCACACGCACACACACACACACACACACACACACACACCGCACGCACGCACGCACGCACGCACGCATGCACGCACGCACGCACATACACACACACACACACACATTTTTTCCGTCTGAAATCGCTAAATGTGAATAGACGTTAAACTGAAGATATCACACACACACACACACACACACCACCACACACACACACACACACACACACACACACACACACACACACACACACACACGATATCTGTTTCTTTCTTCTTTGATGGACGACACCCCTTTTTTCAGCTGTCACTGTGACAGCAGTGTAAGGACAGACAGACAGACAGACAGACAGCCGACATCTGCTATGCCCTAGAGCTATGGAGCAAGATGCATTCAGTGGGCGGATTTTCTTGTTCTTCTTCGGTAAAATCAATGTGAAGGATTCACTGACACGAGTACCCCAGCCATAAGTGGAGTTTGTGTTACAGTTTAATGAGCTGGGCACATCACACCAACCCAAGATAAACTTTCTTACATTTCTCAACCCGGGTTGGGAATGGCAGGGGCTTTGTTCGTTACGAATGTTAGTTAATCTAGCCCCTCCTTCTGGAAAAGCTGTGCTGCAGTATCTCCTTTTCTATCCCTCTCTTTCTGTCTGTCTTTTTTACCCAGTCTGCTTTGTGGTCACTTCTGAACTAAACTTCTGCTTTCCCTCTTCCATTCTTCTGCCTTTTTTTTTTTTCTCAAAGCAAGTCTGACTTTTTGATCTGGTATCATCACACAGCGTGTAGCATTAATTAGAAAATGTTTGTATAATTTATAATTGTGTAATGGTGACCAGGAAGGAAGATTGTAAACAGTGGATGTAGTGTTGTGTTATCTGATGACATGACATGTTATCTTCTTTTGCCTGCTTTCAAATGTTGATTTTTTTTATGGGTGTTTTTATTTGGGGTTGTTATGTTTGGTTGTTTGGGATTTGGGGCGGAAGAGGGTTGTTCTTTGTGGTAGGTATTTGGGGCGGTTATTTTTGTTTGTTTTGGATTGCGTTGTCTGTTTGTTGTTGGTTTGTTTGTCTTGTTGTGTGTTTTTTTTTGTTGGGTTTTTTTGGGGTGGGGTATACTGATTTGGGAATGATAAACTGGATGGAATGGCTGAGACTTCACTACAGCCTGGAGTTGTTTGACATCAGGAACAAAAGAGGTCTGGGAACATGGCCATGTAGGTGTTTTTTCAGATTGAGGGCAGTTGGCATTTTGAGGGGAGTAGTGATATTATTCAGTGTGAACCTAAATACATGCATGGCTTCTCAAGCTTTTTCACAGAATGATACAGCCAGAAACATGGCGATACTTTGATGAGGATCAAGCTGCACGTCCTCCTATCCTCTCTCTGGGGCTATTATACAACTTGCATTTATATGGAAATTCCATTTCATATCCTGTTACTTGCTTATGCAAACTTTGGAATTTATCAAACAGGGTGATGGCTTTTTTTTCCTTTTCTTTCCTCGGCTACATTCCAGATTTACCCCGGCACATTTTCATTTGCCTAAGCGTGGTTTTGCCACCATGAAGGTAGCCACATCCCGGCTTCGGGGATGATGTCTAAACACCACAGCAGTGTAATATGTTGTCATTTATTCCTACCGGCACGCCATGTCCTACTCTCTTCAAAGGGGGAACGGGTTTCTTCCTCTTCTGTTTGAAATGGCTGTGCTCAGTTCATCCTGAAGGTCTGGTGAAGAAAACAGAGGGGAAGACCAAAGCGATGTCCCCACCAGCCCACACCATGGAACTCTCTACCGTACCACCTTCTGAGGGGCGGGAATCATAACCCCCAAACCAGGATTTCAACACTTCCCAGGACACGCTTCCACTTCGTGTCCCTGTTGAGTGTTACTACCTGAGTACTGTAGCCCTCACTGGCTCCTGTGGAGGGAGGCTTGCTACCTTGAACAAGAAGCAGACATGGCCCTGAGCTCCACCTGCCCCACAGACAGCAATATTGACACACAGGGACATGCAGGTCAAGCACCATCCACGCCCCTCACCCAGACCGTGAGGGACAGACACAGAAATTAAAACCAGACCCAACTCAAGACAGGAAAATCTGCCACAAGACCTGAGGGTGGATGGAATAAGAGTACTGAGATGAAGAGCGGGGAAAGAGAGAGAGAGAGAGAGAGAGAGAGAGAGAGAGAGAGAGAGAGAGAGAGAGAGAGAGAGAGAGAGAGAGAGAGAATTAGGCTAAGGGTCGCCACAATAAACGACTAAAATCTGCAACAGGAGACAGTTGGGGAGCCTCCTCCTCCACCCCTTCCTCCTCCTCCTCCTCATCATCATCATCACCGTCATCATCATCTGTCCTTGGTGGTGTGGATGAAATATGCAGTGTAACCAGCCAGCAGATAGATTGAAGAGGCAGGAAGGGGGCAGCCACCACATAAGCAGGCAAAGGGGGGAACTAGGGGGGTGGGGGGGGAGGAGGCATACTCCACAGACGTGAGTGGGGTGGGGGGGGGGGAAGAGGGGAGAGGCTACTCCCCAACAGTGCTAAGTGCTGCCAACCTCCCGGGGCGCAGGTGAAGGGGAGTGAAATGGGGCAAATTGCCGCCAGTCAAAGGCCATTACAGGCAGAGGGGCAGGCTGAAAGGTCCCCCGTCTGCTGTTTACATGCAGAGGGCTGGGAGAGAGAGAGAGAGAGAGAGAGGGGGGGGGGGGGGGGGGGGCGGCCCCCTGCCCATTGTGGCCGGCCAGGGTGGCAGGAGCAGCGGGGAGCGCGACCACTGGCCATTATCCACTCTGACGACCTCATTCACCCACCACCACCTCCCGGACTGAGCACAGGCTGCTGAGAGTAAAGCTGTAAGGCTCGGCCACTGCCTCTCTGCTCTGCCTGTTCTGCTCTGCTCTGCTCTGCTGGCTTCCCTTGCTCACTCATATCACTTCATTCTCCAGCCTGCTGCTTCATGACCCAGAGCTCTGGTCACGTCTGTCCTTCTACTCCCCCTGTACTCTCTGTCTCTGGTCAGATCTGACTTTCTTTTGGGTCTGGTGAGCGATCTGTGGCTGATCACTGCCACAGCTTTTGCACCCCGGGTGTCTGCTCCCTCTCCTGTCTGTTTCTAATAGGGGCTATGGGGCTGTTTTTTACTTCTATTCTGTCTGATGGGCGATCTGTGCTTGGTGTGTGCATAAGAAGAAAGAAGGATATGTGTGGGTGTGTCTGTCTGTCCGTCTGTATGTATGTATGTAGTATGTATGTATGTATGTATGTATGTATGTCTGTCTGTTGTTCTGTCTGTCTGTCTGTTGTCTCTGCCAGCGTTTAAATCGAGTGCATTGAAGATCCCAGTACTAGTAATGGTTGCTTCCCTTTTACCAAAGTTGTAAGTGAAAACGACTTGCTATGCAGTTAGTCACCTGTAGGAATGGAAGAAGTAACGAAGCATTGACACAGACCTACCTCTCCCACACCTGTCAGCTCACAATGGACCTGGTGACGAAGCACTTACACACCAAACCGCCTTTCTGATGGGATCATTCTGGCCAACAGAAATTCCCGTGTCCAAAACGATACATTGTACCACTGGCAGCAGACCATTGGGTTCAGCTGGGCAGGCCACACACTCCGAAAACTTCACTTGCTTACATATTTCATGTTTTACGCCGAGACGAGTCACCCGGCCAAGTTTTGGAAGAGACAGATGATTGGAAAGAGTCAGGTGAGAGTGAGACTGCCTAGAAACAGGATAAAAGGTTCTCTTTCTTAAAAAAAAAACCTTTAAAGTTTTCTGCTTTTTAAATCTTTGGGTGAGCACTGACAAGGGAAGCTGATTGTGCTTTATCCCAATGAGAACAAGAAAACTTTTAGTATATGGTTGTAAATTACCACTTGATATCAATACATGTCATGTGTGATGCGGATACTCTGTGATCTATACTTGTGTCAATATGCCGTTTGTTGTGGAGAGAAACAAGCAGCCTGCATTTCTGCTTATGTCTCTGAGTTCTGATTGTTCTTTTTGTTGGTATGCCACAGTATGCTCTTGGTTGGCTGTTGTTGCTTAACAAATTAGATGTTTGTTTTACTTCATTAATCTGTCTCACACGGCAGAATATTTTTAAAAATTCTCTATCATTGTCATGCAATGCAGCTTAAAAACAGCATAGTCAAGCCTGTTCACTCCTTCACAATATCTTCATCATCTGTTTTGTTTGGTTTTCCTGGGGTTGTCTCCGCTGTTTCTCTTGTCTTCAGTTTTCTATCAGTTGTCGCCCTTTACACGACGTTGTCTTACGGCGAGTTTACCTCCCTTTTCGGTTCTTGGCATTTTTTTCGCGATTATGAATAGATTTTCAAATTAGCCAGTGCTTTGACTATTCTAGCAAATTCTTGCTTCCTTTTCCCCATTTATGATATGATCTTTGTAATGCTATGCAGAATTCTGCTATTCATTATCCGATTTTGTGTATATATGTAAAATTGTAACAGTTGGGAAGTCGAATATGACGTAAAATTCCATCTTCCCGCACATTATTCACCAGCTTCTTCTCCAAACACACACACACACACACACAACACACACACACACACACACACACACACACCACTACCCCACCCACATCCTACATACACGCGCACGCGCACACACATACCCACACCCTCCCACAGAGGCCTACACACGTACACCCAGAGAAGGAAACCTGGCATGGCATTCACAGATAGAGAACATTGAATAAGTGTTGATGAGGGGGAAAAACCCGTGGACACCCCCAGCAAGAAGTGGACTGGTGAACCAAATGGCTGTTTTCTCCTCCACTGCCCCAAGCTTGTTGACCCTGGGGGCAGTGTCAACAGTAAAACATTAACGCTGTGTACCAACCTTCCCCAAACCTGCACAAAGACATACACACACACAGAAAGAGAGAGAGAATGACTTGTTAGCTCCTTCTGTTTAGTTTATTTCACTTTTGTTTGACTTTGTTGAACTAAACTTTACATGGCCATTAGAAAACACACATTGGAAAATATACATACGTGTGCGTGCTGGCGTGCTTGCACACACACACACACACACACACAACACACACACACACACACACACACACACACACACACACACACCCACGAACATGTGGGCACCTACGCGTTCTTGTAACACACGTAAGCACCTTCACACGGGCCACACCTCACATGCACATCCAATCATGCCCCAAACCCTGTAATTCTGGTACACACTGGTGTGCATTGCGCGCACGCGCGCCTCGTGTGTGTGTGTGTGTGTGTGTGTGTGTGTGTGTGTGTGTGTGTGTGTGTGTGTGTGTGTGTGTTGTGTGTTATGTAGGAGGGGGAGAGGGGGTGTTGCGGGCACCCATCTTGTCCTGTAACCCCCCCCCCCCCCCCCCCCCCCCCCCTACAAAAAACAAACAAAACAAAAAAAAAACACTACCTCCCCCTCCTCTCTAAAAAAAAATGATCGGAAGCAGCTTTAAAATCCTTCACAGTAAGGAAATACAGACACACGGCTTTACAGGCAAATGACAGCAGAACGAACAAACAGACTTTGCCTTCCTCGAAAATCAGCATCATTACCTAATCGCCATAAATTATTCGGGTTGAATTATTTAGATAAATTGTTATGCTCTCTATTCAAAGCAGATAATTTCGAAGATACTATCAGTTCGGTTTAACTGTCTGCATATACTCTATATTCAAAGGAAATAATTTTGAAGATAATAATTATCAACTCGGTTAAATGTCTCCATCGCTGCTATCGTCGGTAGGAACTTCACGCAATGCTACAAGGGTTCACCATCTCTCTCTCTCTGCTGAGTTAGAACTACGATCTCTTGTAGCCATCCCAGAGCACTGATCTCAGTGATGCTGGCAATGTAGGCAATATATTAGAATAATGAAACAAAAAAAGAAGCACTGATCCAGCAAGACAGCTTGTTTAGAATACAATAGGAAAAAGTTAAAATCTGTAGTAAAGAACAAAAGCTTGTATTTGGAAATTGTTATGTGTTCAAAACCTCATTTTTGTTTTTAACTAGTATCATTACAGTTTGAAAAAAACATGTTTAAAAAACTGAAACCACTCTTAGACATTGAAATTTAGTGCTTAGATTATCCGTTGTGGTCTTTTCGTTCTTACAGTTTTTGTTTTCCTCAAAATTAATGTGTCTTTTTCTTTCCACAGCACAAAGAACTTCGAAGATAACGAATACAGAAAATGAAATGTACAGAGTCTAACAGCTTGTTTAAACAATTCAATCCGAATATTAGATTTTTTGTTCCGCGTATTAAAAATGAAGCACCACACTCTCGAATGACAATTATAACAAAGGTTTTGCCGCAATAGCACGGGGAAAACTGCAGACATTATTAAAATGACATTTTCTTCTCTTTTTTTGTCTTTAAAAAAAAAAGACAAAATTGCAGCACTTTTAGGCACGCAACGAACTCCCCAAAATTAGCGCCTAAATTGATCATTGTCCTGTGCCGCCTGTTCTTTTTTTTTCTTTTTTTTTTCTTCTTTTTTCATCTTTTCCTGATAGCAAACGATTGCAAGCGATGCCGAAGAAAGAAAAGGAAGCTAGCCAAGAGAGGGAGAAGGTAATAGGATGTGGTCAGACCCTGTCCACACGGAGTGTGACCAGTGACGGGGAGGGAGAGATGGTCACAGGAGGGGGGAGAGGAGGAGGGAGGAGGGTTTCAGTGTCTCCAACAATTGCACAGAAGCCTGAGTTGGGATGAAGATTAGGGGGTAGCCATCTTCTCCCCTATAAGCAGAGAGGGGGGGGGGAGGACAGAGAAGGGGGGTGGGTGGGAGAGGGACGGTGATTGGTTTGTGAAGCCCCTGCCCGCTTGATGTTGCTTGCTCAGGAGACAATAACTTTCCTGGGGCTTCCATCTCCTTGTTCGGCCATTGAAGCGGCGCAACGTAATTTCGTGGGCCGCGCCTGCCCGTCGCTGAAGGTGGAGAACAAACACGGCGATTCTTGGAGACAGCAGTTTAAAACACAAACACCTCCAGCCACCACCCGGGCCCGAGCACACACACGGTAAATCGTCTTCCTTCATTTGAGGGGATGAGGAAGTAGGGGGGAAAAGAGAAGGGAGGGGGGGGGGAAGTGGGGGGGTTGGACAGTACCAGTGCCCAAATGGTGGGTTTAAAGAAGTCCCGGGTTGGTGACGTGAGGATGGATAAACATCACCATGGATGTAAAGTTAAGACTCTTTTCCCCCCCACGACCGAACAGCTCCATTATTTCTCAAAGCTGCTTTTTTTTTCTTTATCTTTTTTTTTTTCTTCTCTCCTTTCTTTCTTTCTTTCCTCCAACACGCGAGCTTGGGCCATTACCGAAGCCAATGCAATATCGCTCCGCTCACACAAAATAGTTGCTGCTTCTCCTTGGCTTTCAGACAGGCTGGCGAGGTCCAATCCAAACATATTTGAGCAAGAATTTCGGGCCGAAGGGGGGGTGCGATTGTTTGCTGATGGCGAGAGAAATCACCAATGGCTGGGGCGGACTCACCATTTCCCCTCTTATTGGGTGTTTTTTGACGCTGTGTCCTCGTCTGGGGCTCCTTCAGCCTCTTCATTTGGGAAACTGGGGCTGATATTGCTGCTGCGCTGCCCTGCCCTCTCCTCTCTCTCTCTCTCTCTCCTTGTCTCGCTGTTTGTTGTTCCTCCTCCTCCCCTCCTCTCTCTCTCTCTCTCTCTCCTCTCTCTCTCTCTCTCTCTTCTCTCCTCCTCTCTCTCTCTCTTCTCTCCTTGTCTCGCTGCGTTGTTGTTCCTCCTCCTTCTCCTCCTCCGTCTCTCTCTTCACTCTTTGCTTCTCTCTTTCCGCCACTTAAAGTGTCTTTTTGTTCTTCATGTCTTTTCATTCAGGTTCTATGTCTTCGTCGCTTGTATTAGTCATGCTTGTGTTGTGTTCCCCCCCCCCCCCCCCCCCCCCCCCCCCGCCCCTCTTCCAGCTCTCCTTTTTCTCTGCTCTTTTCTCGTTCTCCATCTTCGTCGGTTCTCATTTCTGTAATGAAAATCCTCCCCCTCTCCTCCTCCCCCCTCCTCCCCCTCTTCCACTCCTCTTCCTCCTCTTTCCGTTCTCCATCTTCGTTCTGCTCTCATTCATGTCTCTCTTCCTCTTCTCTCTCTCTCTCTCTCTCTCTCTCTGTTCTTTGACTGGTTTCCTTTTCTTATTGCTCTGCCAGTCTTGTGGTAGGTGGATAATTTTTTTAAACTTTTATTTTGGGGGGTCTATTTTTGCCAGTGTCTAAAGTTTATGTTTTTTTTTGTCTTGTCTTCCTGTATGAGGAGCTTGTGCTTTTCTCTCTTTTTTTTTTTTTAATGCAGCACAAGTGAGCGAAGCCACATCTTGTGCTTGATACAGACAATAGTTGTTATCGCAGGTCGAGCGGTAACGCTCCAGCCTAGACAGCCAGATTCCTATTTTGTGCCCGAAACTTTTTCCCCTCCATTAGACCTTGGGTAATTCTTGGTTTGGGTACTAGACTTTCGGATGTGACGATAAATCGAGGTCCCGTGTGCAAACACGATCAAGGCAAGTAAAAAACAAAAACAAACAAAAAACCCCCACGGCAACAAGAGAGTTGTCCCTGGTGAAATTCTGTAAAAAAAAAAAAAAAAAAAGAAAGTGTGCTTGCTGATGTGCATGAGTACGCGTGCGACTGCACACACACACACACACACACACACACACACACACACACACACACACACACACACACACACACACATGCATTAACACACATAAAGATGTGCGTGTATTTATATACAATAATTATAAGCTTACAAATATCTATCTATTATCTATCTATCTATCTATTATCTATATATCTCTCTACTCTATACTCTCTCTTCATCATCTCTCTCACCTCTCTCTCTCTATATATATATATATATATATATATATTATATATGGCCTTACATTACAAACCTGCCATCATACAGATACAGTGCATCAGGGAATGAACAACGCTGACACACCCATCCAGAAGCTGGACTATCTTCCCATCACCTGTCCATGAGCAGTGGCCTGGGTACTTGTCTCTGAGATGAGGTAATACGCCTTGATCATGAGTGCAGTATCATTCACGCACGTATAAGAACCCATAGAAAACAAGTGAGTTATCTTGGCAAAAGCGTACGACAAAAAGCATTCTCATGGTAAAAAAAAAAAGAAGCACATAAAACAAAAACAAAGCTAAAGAGAAAAAACCCATGAAAAACAAAAACACAACATCATGAACAAAAAAAAAAAAAAACGAAACAAAGCATAAACCACAAGATTTTCTGGAAGAAAAGTGGAAAAGAAAAAATATGGTAGCCTACTTTCTTCACGCGACGTTTTCTTCCCAGGGAGAGCAGCTTGAGTTTTTTGGCCGAGCAGACTGCCGTTGACTGAATGAGGTACACAAAAACAAGACAATGCAATACTAGATGTGCAGCTGTTTGGCATAGCTACAAACAAGTGCGTGCATCACTCGCGCGTGCGCGTGGCGTGCGCGCCGCGCGCCCACACGCACACACACACACACACACACACACACACACACACACACACACTGTCCTGCTGCACATGACTTGAAGAGGGCGCCTGTACCTGATACAAAGATGATTAATGCGTGTGTGCACTTTCATGTGAACTGGTGAGTTATCGAACTTATGCTACCCAAGGGCTTGAAAAAAAATTGAGATGAAGACAAAATTATTATTCACTATTAATTTTCCTTACATGCACCTGTCTTTCAGCATACAACAATGGAAAGATGCATATTTCAATTTTCGTTTTTCTTGAAGTTGATTTCTACATAATTTTGGCCGACATAATTTTCTACATAATTTTGTACTAGAGGTGTAGACAGGGTGCAGACGACACAACGAGCTGTAATGTAGGCAATGATACATTGACCTCAAATGCCGAGAACTGAAAATATCCCATCGTCAAAATTATTCATATCTAAATACCAAAGCGACAAATATGAAATCTGGCTTCATTACAACTGATCTGCAACACTAAAAAAAGACAAGTTGTCTATCCGATGTTCTTTTACAAAGTAGATCAGGTACATATTTGCGAGCGCGCAAGAATCAGTAACTTCAAACCATGTGAACAGGCTAGCACCAAAAGTGAAGAAGTGTCCATTCACAAAGAGTTGAAGGACAGAGCAAATAGCAAAACAATTCAAAATGGATAGATCTATCAATTCAAAGCGTGTGGAAGTATTAGATCTACGCATCGTACATGTGATCGTGCTTTTCTTCAAACTCAGTGACTGGCGATGGACATCGAGCAAATGCTGGGAACAAGGTAGGCCTTTTGTTTGTGAACTGCTTGTACTGTCTGGTGGTTATTTCGTATTGTGCCGGTCATGTAGGCTAGCTTGTTGCGTGGTTACTTATTCTACTCCAGATCTAAATCTTTGAACTCCAGTAAAAATTGCGGATAAGTTTTACTCAAAACTCAGGCCTATGCATTCAAACAAAAGGAACTTTTTGTTACTTTGAATACAGATTTTCTCGTCTCTCATCCTTTATATTGTTTAGAGCCCGCAGTGGACTATGGGGACGATATATTATATATGGGCTTAATCTTAACCTTCGGATGAGACTATAAACCGAGGCTCCGTGTTCGAACGCACGCAGAACATCTTGCGCACACGTTGAATCTTGTTCCACTTGTCGTAAGAGTAGGCCATCATGTGCTGGTGGGAACAGATATTTACCAAAACTGCATACACACGGAGACTGGATTAAAAAAAGCACACGAGTGCTTATCCTATTATCCTCGATATAAAAGAATTTTTTTAAAATCTCCATGACTTAGATACATGCTGTGTTCCATTTCTCAGTTCATGATTATGTTACCAGGGTTTTACGATTTGTTGAGGAAATTATAAATAACTGACTTGAATGTCGGGAACTTTGCATTAGTTTTGCTGTGTACTGTAGCAAGCTGTCCAGATGATGTTACAAGGTTTAAAACTTCGGTTTGAGAAGAGGGAACTTGGGGAAGGCAAAATGCAATTGCGCAAGAACAGGCATATAATGATATAGGCCTATACACAATCGTGTGCACGTACAAATAATGAGTACGTACGCACGCACATGCGCACGCGCGTACGAGCTTGTGTTCACGAGTGCATGCACACACACACACACACACACACACACACACACACACACACACACAGCGCCGCGCGCGCAGCGCGCGCGCCGCATTTTACATGTTATATTTCATATATCTTTTCTCGAAATAAAAATTCTTCAAGTCACAGAGGTACAGACAGGTACACACACACACACACACACACACACACACACACACACACACACACACACACACACACACACACACACATACACACACACACGCACGCACGCACGCACGCACGCATGCATACACAGGAGACAGAATAGATATTGATTTTGTTTACCAATTATTATTAGGTAGATCTCTCGTAGGATGTGTGGAAGTGGCTGCTGCCATCACCTCTCTATAGGCCTAAAGTGGATGTGGCGATAAACATGGCAGTAATAAAACTGATTAAATCATTTTCACGGTCGTAGCTGCTATTGTATACATTTTGTCGTGATTGTGGGTATCATCATGAATTAAAAAAAGAAAAAAAAAAAAAAAAAGCAAACGCATGCAGGGCCCCCTCCCGACCGAACATATGTATATATAGATGTGTACACTACACGCTCCAGGGCATCAGAGAGTTATGCGGTAGCAAATATACGCTCAGAATGTGTGTGCGTGGTGTGGTGTGTGTGTGTGTGTGTGTGTGTGTGTGTTGTGTGTGTGTGTGTGTGTGAGAGGAGAGAGAGAGAGAGAGAGGAGAGAGAGAGAGAGAGAGAGAGAGAGAGAGAGAGAGAGAGAGAGATGGGCGAATCACTGAATGGACATATAACAGAGAAAAGTGGACATACGTGTACAAATCTGAATCCGATCGGGGCAATTCGCAAAATGGGGCTGTTTGCAAATAGGCCGGCGCCACAGAGCGCTGTTTGCAAATAAGCTGTCACAGAGCTAACGGCCAGTAGAGGCTGCCCCCATGTCAGTGCAAGCGGGATTGTCTGCAAACGTGCTGTCACATTCTGTGGCGCTTGGGGTGTGAGACCAGGAAACAGGGCAGTTCCGGCAGGACAAGCTAGAGGTCTGCCTGGCAGACCTCCACCAAGAAGAGCGGCAGTTATGTTGTTGAGTGGTCTGGCACTGACAGCTTTTGCATGTTTAGGGGGAAGGGGCACGAAGTGGTCTTTTTTTTTCTTTGGAGGGTGGAGGGGGTGGACATAATAGGCGGTAAAGAAATAGGGTGGTGGAGAGGGGGTATGAGAGGGAGGCAGTGAGGGGATGGGGGGTGGTGGGGATAATGGAAGAATCGATAGGGCAGTGACAAGGAATCACAGCTGCAGCTGCAGAAACAAATGGGGGAAAAGCCAGCAGTAATAACAGTTACATAGAAAAAACAACCGAAGGATAAAAATAAAGACAGGTGTTTCAACCCCACCCCTTTTCTGTCATTTTCTACACTCTGTTTCCATACTCTCACCTGAATGTCGAGTATTTAATTTTGTTCACTTTTCTAAGATTATTTTTCTGAATGATTTTGTCACGTCTGCGGCACACCAATACGGGCCTGAGGAGACTACATGTTATTTGATAGGGAATTGGGTGAAGCCAAAGAGAAGGACAGAGAGTGGGGGAGGAGAGAATTTGACTGCTTATTATTTTGCCTTCAGCAATAAGGGAAAGTGATGTATCAAAATACTTTTTATCAATGACAGTTTTATTAGTTTGTGAAAATTTGTACTGCTGTTTTAATTGTTACTTATTCAGAAATACTCTTATGTAGTTGAAAAATAGGTAGACTCTACACGACCGTTGCATATTTCTTTTTTTTTTTCAATATGCAGGAATTTGGGGGTTTGAAACACTCATTTTTTATACGAATATCCACCTAGTGCCAAGTAATAAACAAGGCTAAAGTTGTGAGTAAAAGAGCTCGCAATAGTATTGAATCAAAATAAACCTGAGTGGTGGTGTTCTATGATCTTCTAAAATAAGCATGCATGTATCAGAGACGTGCTGCCAGTCTGTATCCGTCCTAGAAGCGTTGTTCAAGGGAAACAACTCAGTAAGGCTACTTGCAGTTAGAAAAACGACCAGTTGACGAGTCGAAATCTCATGCTGGCATCACGGCTGTGTGTACAATTGCTTTTTTGTTTGGTTGGTTTTGTTGTTGTCGTTGTTGTGATATGACCCAGGTTGATAATCAATTAACGAAGTTATGTAGAAGTACAGGGTCTGACTGTGCGTGCCCGATATTAATCGAGTGAGGTGCATGCAGTATGGTGTTGCTCCAAACGGAGCCAGTGTCAGTTTATAACTAAAACCTTGTTTTTATTTGCTTCCCTTAGCCTAGTTGTCATCGTCGTCTTCGTTGACGTTTCTTCTTGTCTCTCTCTCATTATTATTGTTGTTGTTTAGTTAGAGGTTATCTTTTTATCTTGATGTTATCCCTGAAAAGGGTGGGGACTGGATGTAAAAAGCCACGAGTGCTTATCTATTATCCTCGAATAAAAGAATTTGCTTTGCCTTTGCCTTGCGTTGCCTTCTCTCTCTCTCTCTCTCTTCTCTCTCTCTCTCTCTCTCTCTCTCTCTCTCTCTCTCTCTCTCTCTCTCTCTCTCTCTCTCTCCTCTCTCTCTCTCTCTCTCTCTCTCTCCCCTCCCTCCCTCCCTCCCTCCTCTCTCTCTCTCCTACTGCCCCCCCCCCCTCTATCTGTCTCTGCCTTTCTGTCGCTGTTTCTGTCTGTCTGCCCCCCCCCCCCCCCCTCTCTCTCTCTCAACCCAGCAACACACGCCCCCCCCCCCCCCCACCTACACCACACAAAACACACACACACACACACACACACACACACACACACACAACCACACACACCACATCGTACACTTGCATGCAAGCACCCCAACATGCATTAATGTTGGCATACTCTTTAGTTTGTTTGGCTAAAAACTAGGAAACAGTTCTTCCTGATTTGACTGTAGCGTACTTCGGAGCGGTGCACGCACGCACGTTTGTGTGTGTGTGCGTGCGTGCGCGCGGTGTGTGTGTGTGTGTGTGTGTGTGTGTGTGTGTGTTGTGTGTGTGTGTGCGCGCGTGCGCGTGTGCCTGCGTGCGTGCGTACGTGTGCCTGCACTTCTCCTCTCCCTCTCTTCTGTATGAACGCGCACGCGCGCGCGCGTGTGTGTGTGTGTGTGTGCGTGTATGCGCCTCTTTATTGTCTAATCTGTCCGTCTATCCGTCCGTCTATCTGTCCGTCTATCCGTCCGTCTATCTGTCCGTCTATCCGTCCGTCCGTCCGTCCGTCCGTCCTCTCCGTCCGTCCGTCCTGTCCGTCTGTCCTGTCTGTCTGTCTGTCTGTCTGTCTGTCTGTCTGTCTGTCTGTCTGTCTCTCTCTCTCTCTCTCTCTCTCTCTCTCTCTCTCTCTCTCTCTCTCTCTCTCTCTCTCTCTCTCTCTCCTCTCTCTCTCTCTCTCTCTCTCTCTCTGTTTTCAGTGCCGAAACAAAGTGAAAAGTTGCCCATAATTAGCAACTGATGAAACTCAATATTCTCTTTTTGTTAAGATTATTTTGACTAACTCACTAGAAAATAAGTTTGCTATTCCTATTTTTGGATGCGTTGACAATGGTATTGTAAGAGCATGAAATAACTTGTCTGTCATTGTAGGTAGCACAATGTAAAGCTTGTAACAATTTAGTATTTATAAATAACGTAACATTTTGAGTAGTGTAAACAGATTTACATCATCACAGACACAACGTCTGTACTTTCCTGTACCTCAAAAATGTAGGCCGTAGCACATTGGAAGTAATTTTGCTACTACAGCATATGCAGGACAAAAAGCCCGACGAAAACTTCGCCTTCAGGTTAACAGCATTGTGAATTCAGATCCTGCAGAATAGAAACTTTTTTTTTTCTGCACCCACTCCAGAAACTGGTCTAGCGATCGGTGGAAATAGATCTCTGCCCAATTTGGAAACTGAACCGTGGACTGCTTGCTTTGTTGGGAGGTGCTTGTAATAACTAAGCCACAGTGGCGTACAACTGTTTCTCTTTAATGGTAATAGTCTGCCAATATCCGCTCTAGCAGCTGAAGCCTCGAAAGCAATGAATGGGAACGTGGTTCTACGCTTGAAAAGAAACAAGGAGAACACTGCAGGATGCCAGGCAGGAGTGAAGGAGAAAAACGAAAAAAGATCCTATTGCCGAGAAATGTATTTGTCATGTCGCTGGGAGCGGACATTATTTGCCGGCACATAGACAACCACTTGGGGCATGCCAAGCTGTTTGCCTTGTGTGTTGGTGAAGGAAGGAAAATATGCATCGACTCCTGCTTCCCTCCATTACCGCCTCCCTTCTTGTTTGTGCTTATCCCCGCGTCCCAAGTCCCCCCGGCCAGCCACAAGATCTCACCGGGTCCTTTTTGTTGAAAAGAACTCCCAAAATTGTGGGAGAATAAATCTCAGCAGAATTGAATGGACAGATTTCGGTCGATGAAATCAGTCAGTCTGGCCATGTCTGTGCCGCTGTGACTATGCCAGCCAGCTAGCTCACATACAAATTTGCCGACCAGTCAGCTTACCATTTGTTATCCAGTGTATCTCCCTGACTTTGTCTGCGGCTGGCTTTCCCGTGGTTTATTTTTTGTCTTAGTTTTGTTGTTTTTTTTCTTTCCACCTTCTCTCTGTATTGGTCATTCTCTTCTTTTGTAGCACTTGAATTGTATAAGGTTGATGGCAATACTTGACAACAGCTGCCTCTTCCGCCAGAGAAGTAATTTATCCCAACAGTTAATGGGTTGATCCTGATAGGTTGTGTGATGCAAAGAAGAGAGGAGGGGAGAGAGTGTGTGTGTGTGTGTGTGGGGGGGGGGGGGGGGGGTTAGATCGAAATAAATATAGTCAAGAGGAAAATGAAAACAAACACAAGAAATGCAGGCCAAAGCATACCACACAGAAAGAAAAGGACAGAAAGAAGGGGTGTGTGTGGGGGTTGAGGGACGGGTTGCAAAATTTGTTCTGCCAGAGAGAGAGAGGGGGGGGGGGGGGAGGTAGGGAGGGAGGGGGAATCTGCCACGTTTCTTCTGTCAACAGCATTTTAATTATAAATCGAACGAAACAGGTTGGGATGTTTTCTTTGCAGGCGGCATACACTTCAGCTACAATAGTGTTGTCGAGCAGGAGTGCACAGCGTATCTTGTGGCAGCCGTAGACCTTTCACTGATTTGACATGTCTCCGTGTTTTCAATATTTGTATCACGTCGTTTGCCTATCGATTAAATCTGACAAGGCTGCTTCATTGATAGGACAATGCCAGCAGGTATTTCGGTCTCTCTCTGAGGCCGTGCCAGTCTATGCCCTTTTCCCCCCTCCATTCCCTCTCTCTGCAAGAAATAAATGGGCGAGATATCTGAACAAATATCTTGGGTGTTTGTATATCGTTTGCCATTTTTGGCATCTTTAAAACTTGTCGCGCTGGGACGCATGTTGTTTTACAGCGTCGCTGTTCTGTCTGCTCGGGAGGGGTTATTTGGTTGCTGCTTATTTCGTTTTTAGAGGTGTTTTTCCCAGATGCCAAAATCGAGCGCATAGATGTTGGTGTTCTTTTCATTTTCCAAGTAAACTGTCATCTCAGTTCAACGCTTTTCTGTTTATACTGTGTAACTTATAAGTAAGTACTTAGGAGCACTGAAAAAGACCTCTTTGCAATACGATTATTTCGAACGAAAAAGAGATGTAGCTAAACATTTCACATTTAATGTATCTTGATTGTGTGTGTGTGTGTGTGTGTGTGTGTGTGTGTGTGTGTGTGTGTGTGTGTGGGGTGTGTGTGTGGTGTGGTCGCGCGCGCGTACCTGTTTCTCTCTTTGTCAGTGTCTGTCTCTGTCTCTGCTCTCTGCTCTCTCTCTGTCTCTTCTTCTCTGTCTCTGTCTCTCTTCTTTCTTCTCTTCGTCTGTCTCTGTCTCTGTCTCTGTCTCTCTCTCTCTCTCTCTCGTCTCTCTCTCTCTGTCTCTCTCTCCTTCTTCTCTGTCTCTCTCTCTCTCTCTGTGTCTCTCTATCTTTCCTCCCCAGTACACTGCTTGAGGTACTTATTGATCGAAGCAGCAATACAAAAGTAATCGAGGCACCTAATTGAGAAGACGCCTGAAGCAAAGCCCGCAAAAACTTGAAGAAACTGTAAAGTGATCTCCTATAGTTATGTGAGCTTTACTGCCTACTACTAGGCACCCCATCTTCTCATCCCTCTCCACCCTGTAGGCTACAGCTTGAGAAGCAGTTTTTTTTTTCCCTTGGGTTTTTTTCCCCCTGAGGCCCCGAGGGCACAGAAGAGAGAGAGAGAGAGAGAGAGAAGAGAGAGAGAAGAGAGAGGAGAGAGAGAGAGAGAGAGAGAGAGAGAGAGAGAGATGTAAAACCCTGGACCAGCAATTATGATGAGCTCTGCTAGACCCCGTACTCCCCTTTTTCCCCTCAACAGCCCTGCTTTCATCCTATAATTTTTTAATTTCATAATATGATTTCTTTTATCGCCTTTATCATGGAACTTTTTGGGTCTGCTTCTTAAACCATCTAAAACAAGCTACACTCTCAGATTAACAGGTATTACCTAGTTGACTTGAATGATTGGTCGGCCAGTCTTTTTTGTTAGTTTGTTTTTGCACTGATATTACATGTATGTACCGGGGTAGGTACGTGTGTGTATAGGTATGTATTCATAGTAACGTTTTTGTGCATGTTTGGATAGATGGATGAATGGATCTGATGTGCCAGGATATATATATATATATATATATATATATATATATTATATATAGATATAGATATATTTATATATATACATGTATATTTATAATACATATAGATCTATATCTGTGTGTGTGACTCTGTCTGTGTGTGTGTGTGTGTGTGTGTGTGTGTGTGTGTGTGTGTGTGTGTGTGTGTGTGTGTGTGTGTGTGTTTTATGGGAATGGAAGGGGAGGGAGGGCAGCAGCTTATTTAGGGCCTCAATATTTTATGCATCTGCTGATTTAAATGTTCATGGGCATGTTTAATACTAGATCTAGAGTGTGCGCATAATGTATGCGTTTGAGTGTTCAAGAGGGCCTTAATTATTAGTTCTTATAATCTTTTATGCGCTTTTTAATATTTATTTGTAAAACGAGTATTACGTTTGTGAGTATAAAGAGCGAGGGAAAGTTCCGTATTTGAGAGACTGAACTGAAAATTAGAATCATTCAAGAGAGGGAAAGAATAAATCAGCCACTGCGTTTGTCAGTAATTTCTTGATCAATACAGAAAAAATATGTGAACTTATACATTAAGTTAAACGTGTCAATTCTTGATGAATAATGCCCAGAGACATAACATGCAAACAGTGTCAGCTTCTTTGTCAGTCAGTCTGTTTGTCTCTTTAACTGTCTTGTCATGTCTGTCTGCTGTCAGTCTGTCTATCAATCTGTCTGTCTGTGTCTCTGTCTCGTCTCTCTGTCTCTCTCTCTGTCTCTCGTGTTTGTCTCTGTCTCTCGTCTCTGTATCTCTCTCTTTCTCTCCTCTTTCTCTCTCTCTGTCTCTGTCTGTCTCTGTCTCTGTCTGTCTGTCTCTTCTCTGTCTCTCTCTCTGTCTCTCTCTCTGTCTCTCTCCTCTCTCTCCCCTCTCTCTCTCTCTTCTCTCTCTCTCTCTCTCTCTTTCTCCTGTTTATGCAGCTGTAGTTCTTGATTCCTTTTATTTCACTTTCCCAATTTCCTGGAACAGATCGCGCTATTTGTTTCATTAGGGTTCAATATCGATGCCATCTTTTGCGACTTGATCGTTGTAAATGGAAACCTCTGGAGATTGGAAACAGAGAAGAGGGTGTGTAGTGTGGTGTGGTGTGGTGTGGTTTGGTGATATATTGGGGGATGGCGCGCTATCTTCACCAATCCCTAGGACATTTTTATAGTGAAGATGCATTTTTTATGTAGAACGACTGAGGCTGAAACCTAAAACCTTTAAAACAGAAGTTTGGTGCTCTACCAATGTTGGTTTATACAACTTTTATTCAATACATGATTACAAAGGCACAAATCAATAGCAGCACAGAAAGAAAAGAACATAAAGCTACAACTTAGTCTAGTGCCACCATTGTGGCACACCAGTAGCACTTTATACTCTTCGAACAACGAGGCACTAAGCCTACAGACAGTTATAATGATCACAGAGCTTTTTCGCAGTGTGTCATCAAGTTAAAGAGATAAATAGCACTAAGAATAACTATTGTTGCCAGCCTCTGAGCTGCTTGGTAGTGGTGGTTGGTTGGCACAGTCCCAAAATCGAATGACTCCGCTAGGATTCTAATATAAATCAACAACAATCTACCAACATCAAACCCGCACGAGAAGTTCGTGAACGAAAGCCTGATTGGATTTTTAAAAAATTGTTTGATCTCAAGAATTATGGCAATTTTATCAAATTGATCATTTTAAACTTTGTTTACCGTTGAATGCTCTTTATCTTTACTCATCTTTTTCTTCTTTGCTTCTGTTGCTTTGTACAGATCACATCATTCGAGCACACTGTAATCCACACAAGAGCTGTTCAAAAACTTCAAATAAATTGAAACTATTCTTCTGAATCTTTATTCTCACATAGATTTTACCGTGTCGGAAACAAATACTCAAAAGGGAAACGATTTCAGTAATCCAGATTATGAAATATGGGTATCATTGACGTAGATGAGAGACACCATCAAAGTACACTGTCCTGTAAACTTTTCTGCAGACTTGGCAAAATAGACAGGGAAATAGAAAACGGAATAGGAATCCTTCATTCCTGGAAATTTGTATTTGATCGTATTTATTTATCTTAGCAGAAGTGTGAATACTAGTGATTCGATACTTGTTGGAATAAAATTATTGTGTTATGTGTACATTGTGTGTGGTGTATGTTGTGTGTGTGTGTGTGTGTGTGTGTGTGTGTGTGTGTGTGTGTGTGTGTGTGAGTGTGTGTGCACGCGTGTCGTGTGCATTCGTGCGTGTGTATCAATCAATCAATCAATCAATCAATCTATCTATCTATCTATCTATCTATCTATCTATCTATCTATCTATCTGTCTGTCTGTCTGTCTGTCTGTCTGTCTGTCTGTCTGTCTGTCTGTCTGTCTGTCTGTCTCTACTATCTATCTATCTACTAGTGGTGGTGCGTGCGTGCGTGCATGCATGTGCGCGCACGAGTGCACGCACACGCACTCGCGATTGCGTATTGGTGGTGCTGTAGTGGTTGTGGTGAAGTTCTTAGATGTGTTAAGTCAAACAAAACAAATAAACGAAAAAAAAAATCTGAGAAGATTGCAAAACAAACATTCAGCAGAATTGAAAATAGATTGAAAATTGTAATGAATGTTAAATTCAAGTTGTGCTCGAAATGCCTTTCAGTTTTAATGTAAACTGTAGAACAGAATACTTTCAAATTATGTCTGAGGATTCACTTTTTTAAGACAAGCAAGCTTCACTCTTGTTATTCACTTTCCAAATTTGTCTGGCGTAAAATCTGGGACAAAGGGGCTCTCTTGCAAACCTTGAAGGAATCCCCCTCCTTGAAACCCTGAACAAAAGACAGAACTCCGTCTCCGCCATATTGGCCAGGGAATTGTGGGCTGTTTTCAAGTAGCTTTCCAGGAACGTGGCAATCTCGCCCAAAGTGTCGGTATCATTTCAGAAACTGTAGTATCGAAGGCGTTTTCAAAGTCTACAAACACGGAGACGAGGTCTCGTCGCTAGTGAATAGTCTTTTCAGATATCGGCCAGGCTGGTTTGCCCAGATTTCTCCCTCCTCCAGTTCCTACTCCGCCCAATGAATGGGCTTGCAATCGCGTAGGAATACATTGTGGGGGCCGATGAAAAAAAAAATCTCAAGGCTGCCTGCCTTGATTGGTGCTTCTCTCTCCTCCAAGACTTTTTCAAACAGGCGTTTCTCCAGACGCAAACGAAGGGGTGAAAATCGATGAAGCACTCACCCTCCCGAATTCGTTTTGATCGTTATCGGTTGCTTTTTGTCAAGATAGTGGTTGGTACTTGGGCGCTCAAATTACCCCCCATTATAGTGCTGCGGAGCTCTTTTCAGAGGGAGACGCGGTGCCTCTACTCCATGATCGGCAGTCCCACCACCACTGGACTTGGTTGGCACTCACCAGCCCACCACTCACCAAAAAGTTTGTGTGTGTGTGTGTGTGTGTGTGTGTGTGTGTGTGTGTGTGTGTGTGTGGTGTGTGTGTGTCCCTTGAAGCAAACAATACATGAGGAGACATACTGTCATTTTTTTCCCTTTTAAAAACTTTGTCTCCTGCAGTGTCTTTCTTTTCTTGTCGTGAAAAGTGGCTCTCAAAGACATCTCTCTCTCTCTCTCTCTCTCTCTCTCTCTCTCTCTCTCTCTCTCTCCTCTCTCTCTCTCTCTCTCTCTCTCTCTCTCTCTCTCTGTCTGTCTCTGTCTCTCTCTCTGTAAAAAAAGGAATGTGGGTTTATGTAATTGTGTGTGTGTGTGTGTGTGTGTGTGTGTGTGTGTGTGTGTGTGTGTGTGTGTGTCTGTGTCTGTGTGTGTGAGAAGGAGAGAGAGAGAGAGAGAGAGAAGAGAGAGAGAGAGAGAGAGAGAGAGAGAGAGAGAGAGAGATTTTTAAATGCTTGGTTTGTTTGTTGTTGTTTTTTAAATCACAAAACTGGTACCATTCAGAAAAAAAATGCTTTTAGTTTTTGTGCACAATATCTACTGTATACGTGTATCACTGTATGTACCATCACCCTATTAGGTTTACTTAGAACAGCTAGACAGAACGCCATACCACTGGAAATATAATGAAAGAACAACTGAATGACCTGTGTGTGTGTGTGTGTGTGTGTGTGTGTGTGTGTGTGTGTGTGTGTGTGTGTGTGTTAATTACCTATTGTTGTATAAATCCTTGGCAGAACTGTTTGTACACGTTTGTGGCTGAAGAGTGACGCTGATATGCTGGCAACAAAAAACACTGTAAAAAGAGTTTTATCAAGTGTAACATAATCATGACACTGTCTCTGTTCAGAATGCCTACAGGTATAGAATATTTAGAAAAGAACTAATTAAAACTTTAGAAATTCAGGCAAGGAATAGAAGTATGCAAGGCTATGAATACGTTAGACACCTTCTCTCTCTCCCTCTCTCTCTCTCTCTCTCTCTCTCTCTCTCCTCTCTCTCTCTCTCTCTCTCTCTCCTCTCTCTCTCTCTCTCTCTCTCTTTAGAAAGTGGATGACGAGCATAGATGATATATTCAAATAGTGCTCAAAGTCACTTTTGTTCTTGAATCGACTATGCCAAAATAGAACGCAATAATGTTATTTACGAACTAAAACAGACCAAACTCTTTAGTCTAAAAAAACCCACCTCTTCCAAGCCGTTTCCACCCATCTTTGGCCCTCCGCGCCCCCTCCTCTTTTTGAAAAATAGAATTTTTTTCAACATAATAAAAAGGAAAATAAGCTGAAGGGGAAACGGGAGAAAAACATGGAGGTAGAGTGGGATGGGCTGGGAGGGGAGGGGGGGGGGGCTGCTATACTTCAACAAATCTCACCTGATCTAATCAGAAATCTATTAGCTCACTAGATTTCACTGCTTTGGAACCGGTCTAACTTCGGAGCATGAAAGGGCAAGTTAGCGCCTTTTTGTGCCATTCACCAGAAAAAAAAGTAGGAGGGGGGGGGGGGGGGGGGGGGGGGGGGGGGGGGGGGGGGGGGGGGGGGGGGGGGGGGGGGGGGGGGGGAGGTGGTGGGGGGGAGGACCTGGCTGATTTATTCTTTGAAGATGCGCGGGGTGGGTAAGAGTCAGTTTTTCAGTGTTTTTCGTGGTGTTTTTATAACTTTGCAGGTGGGCAATTAATCTAGCACATCATTCAAAGTAATAACTTTACACATCCCGGGGGTTTATAACGCGCCATGCGTGATGGTGTGTGTATATGTGATGGCGTGCTTGTGTTTAGGGGATGGGGGTTGATGGTGTGTGTGTTGTGTGTGTGTGTGTGTGTGTGTGTGTGTGTGTGTGTGTGTGTGTGTGTGTGGTGTGTGCGCGCGTGCGTGCGTGCGTGCGAGAGAGAGAGAGAGAGAGAGGGGGGGGGGGAGTGGGGGGGAGATACATAGTATGTTGTCGTTTTTGTCAGATGTTCAGCAATGTCTAAAAGAATGAAAATGATAGCAAAAGGGCACACACCACACACACACACACACACACACACACACACACACACACACACACACACACGCACGCACGCACGCACGCACGCACGCACCACGCACCACTCACGCACGCACGCGCGCGCGCACAATCCATCATTATCAGTGATTAAGATGGACGTGGTATTGCGTTGATTGATTAATAATTAACAATTTCCTGTTAGTGTTTTTTTTTGGTTTTTTTGTTCACACCTGTGGTGTAACTGGTATTCCCGGGTTTTGTTTTGTTTGTTTGTTTTTGTTGGTTTTTTTTTTTTTGCAAATGCACGCGCGTGTATGTATGTGTATGCGCGCGCGCGCGTGTGTGTGTATGTGTAAGTGTGTAACACATTAACATAATTTTTAGATATTTTGTAGAGTTTGGGGGGGGGGGGTTCTTTTGTTTAAAAAAAACAAACCGACTGAGATCTAATGGTTTTTTTTGTTTTCTTTTGGTTTTGTTTTTAGAAAATTAGCTGATAATTCTCTTCTTGTAAAATATTGAATGTGCTGAGTAAAAGAAACGGTACTGTGCCTTATGCCTGAGCTATGGCTAGATTGCAGGTGTCCTGATTTATTTTGTTCACTGCACTTTCGATTAAAGATACTATAATACGGTAGAATAAAATGAAATTGAGTTAAATTTATTTAAAAAATTTTTTTAATGAAACTTTTTTAAAGGCATAGTCTAGAATAGAATAAAATAAAATAAAACAAAATAGAAGATAAAACAACAAAAAAGGAAACACAACAAAAACTGAAATAAAACAGTCTTACTAAATGTGTGTGTGTGTGTGTGTGTGTGTGTGTGTGTGTGTGTGTGTGTGTTGTGTGTGTGTGTGTGTGTAAACTGAAATATTTTGTATGGTGTAAATTAAAAAGCAGGTATACAAAGGAATGAATGAATGAATGAATGAATTAATAAGTAAATAGGTAGATTACATATTTTTTGTTTACATTATTTTTGTTTTTTGTAACTTTGATGTCTTTTTTAGGGGGCTATGGTTTTTGGTTTTTCTCTGGACTTAGTGTTGTGGGTCTGTTTCTTTCTTCTTTTTTAGGGGGGGGGGGGGGGGGGCGGCTTCTCCGGTCATATTGGTCTGATTCTGTCCACTTTTTTTTTTTTTTTGAAAAGTGAATTTTACCACGCACCACGCACGCACGCACGCAGCAGCACTGCGCGCGACCGCGCGCCCACACACACACACACACACACACACACACACACACACACACACACACACACACACACACACACACACACAGAATGCGAACCTTTTCGTAAGATTAGGCCATTGTGTACCGGTGGGAACAGATGACAAGATTTACAAAACTGCATACACACGGGGACTGGTGAAATGATAGCAAAAGGCACACACACACACACACACACACAAACACACACACACACACACACACACACACACACACACACAACACACACGCGCGCGCGCGCGCGCGCCGCGACAAACACAACACACACACACACACACACACACACACACACACACACACACACACACACACACACACACACACAATGCGAACCTTTTCGTAAGAATAGGCCATTGTGTACCGGTGGGAACAGATGACAAGATTTACAAAACTGCATACACACGGGGACTGGATGGAAAAAAATCATGAGTGCTTATTCCATTATCCTCGATATAAAATAAATAAATTAAAAAAAACAACAACCAACCAACCAACAAACAAGCTAACAAAGATATCCCTGGTTTTTATAGGAGAGAAGTAACAAAGAATTAGCAATCAAACTGTTATGTTGTGTCATAAGCACTAGGCACCCTAATACCCATAATCCTTTTGAAAACAATGTTAAGAGACTAAAAAAAAAAAAAGCAATCTGAATAAACTCCAAAACAATAAACACCAGCCTTTGCCCCCTCCCAATCCACCCACCTCTAAAACACACACACACACACACACACACACACACACACACACAACACACACACACACACCACACACAACACACACACACAACACAACACTAACACTAACACCTAACACAACACACACACACACACACACACACACACACACACACACACACACACACACACAACACACACAAAACAAAAAACCAAACAAACCCGCCTTACAACAGGAAAGCATCCCCGCTCCTAAAAAAAAAAGATATAATTGTACATCGCGGTGAGCCCATGTTTTTGGGAATTCGCGCATATATAAGCCTCCATTTTATTATTATTGTTATTATTAGTAGTAGTAGTCTACAGATCTATATTTTTTCTAAAGGAGAAAAATTTTGAAGGGCTAGATTTACTTACCGAAACATATCAACACAAGTTGTCGATCGACATTGCTGCAGCACATTCATTATGGCAAGCTATTCTCCAGATCTGAACAAAAAGCTTTCTTTTCGTATCAAACAAGAGACTGGAGTAAAATGCCGCACATCCCTCTCTGTGTGTTACCATCTGCAATGTCATTTTGGAGGAATGAACTAAGATACATAGACAAAGAAATGAATAAATAAATAAAAAAAGACCAACGAGTAAACAACGGAATTAGTAAATTAGAAATAAAAGCTTGAAGAGTGAAAAAAAAAAACAGAAAATCAGCCAAAATGTCAACAAAACAAAGGCAAATAGATCTAGAAAGAGAAGTAAAAGGGGGAAAAGTGTATTTTTGAATATTAAACACTTACAGATATAAATACGGGATCTATATATAATAATAACTTAGTCAAACCCCCCCCCCCAAAAAAAAAAAAAAAAAAAAAAAAAAATTTACCCCCCCCCCCTAAAAAAAAAAGCAAAAATCTCAAATAAAAAACAAATTTACTTCCTGTCACCCCCTCCCCAAAAAAAACTAAAGAAAACTAAAAAAAAAACAAAAAAACCCAAACACCCAACAAACTCAACGAAACGAACAAACTTTTTTTTAAAATTTTTTTTTTTTTTTAAAGAAATAAAAAGAATTCCTGAACTAAGGATCGTGTTGTAGACTAATAGGCAAGCAAGCAAACTAAGACTTTAAAAAAAAAATGTAAAAAGGGAAAAAATCCCACCAAGAAACCGAATAAACAAACAAAAACAAAAATAAAAACAAGTATCAAGTAGACAGGGAAACCGGCATTAAAGAAAACGCGATTTGCAAATAAAAATCATCGTCATCGGAAGGTTCAGCGGCCTAGGCTTTCTACAGACAGACCAGATTTCAGTAACAAAACCCGTCACGTACATACAACCCGGATCGATACCAGCTAAATATGGGATTTACTTTATTTCTAGCACATAAAACAACAAACAACCCCCCCCCCCCCTCAAAAGCAGCAAGCTCCGCCCCCATCTCGCACACATAAGAAAACGAAAAAAAGCCCCCCCCCCCCCCCCCCCACAAATATAGAATGGAATAAAACAAAATTCAATAAACCGAATATGATACAAGTAAAATCAAATTAAATAAATAAACTAACGTACATTAAACCTTAACTAATGAAAGGAACAAAAAAAAAAAGAGAGAAAAAAATGAAATAAGAAACCAAATTGAAAACATCCCCCCAAAAAAAACAACAACAACAACAAAAAATAATACACAAAGCAAAACAAAAACAAATACAATCAAACAAACAACAACAGCAAAAATCAGCCAAACAAATTGAAAGCAGACTTAGAGCACAGGCCTTAGAAGAAGAATCGAAATAAAGATTGAATGTGTTATCAAAAACTTAAAAATAAATAATAAAATAAAATAGAAAGAAGGGGAAGGAGAGGGGTGGAGACAAAGAAAATAGAGACAGCAGAAAGGAAAAAAAATCATAGTCTAATAAAAAGTTTTAATCTCTCCTTTCAATCTAAACGTGATCACCCGACAACCTGTGTCAATCACATGACAAACGGGATCGTGATTTTTGACAAACAATTAAGCTGCGTAGAAAACTACGGGGAAACTCTGTTTCCTCGTCGATATAATGCCCCGTTTTATATACTGCATCACTCTCGACACAACAGACAAGGAGAGTTACACAAAGCGATCGACAACGTTCGTTTAAACGACCGGCATCCTCGGGGGAATTCTCTAAAGCGGAGGCAGATTCCAGATCCAGAATCACTCGAGTTTGCGGGAAAGTAAAGTGGTTGCCTAAGTAAGCTGGTTGTCTGCTGCCCACAGCAGAAAGAGATGTTTGATTGGAAGGGAAGGAGAAGTAGATTAGTTCTGGACATAGGCTGGATGCCATCATGCTTTTATTGCCTTCTCTCCCGCTCTTGAAAAGAAAAGCAGAGCGAGGATGCTGCACATCGACTGGCGGCTTGCTGATGTCAGTGTCCGTCTGTAAGCTGTTTGAAACGCATTTGGCTTGTTTTTTTGTTGTTGTTTTTATTTTAATGGTGTGTGTGTGTGTGTGTGTGTGTGCGTGCGTGCGTGCGTGCGTGCGTGCGTGCGTGCGTGCGTGCATGCGTGCGTGCGTGCGCGCGCGCGCGCGCACGCACGCGCGAATGTAAGTGTGTTTTTTAGGAAGGGGGTGGGGGGCTATATTTAATTTTTTTTTTATTAGGTCTGTAA